>BLXT01006878.1:2889950-2902698 GCA_019648995.1 Plakobranchus ocellatus | reverse complement strand
ATGAGGCACATTGTTATAGATCTTGCAAGGCTCAGTGGGTGCCAAAGCGTATAAGAGAGGCAGGAAGGTAAGGTAACATTCATTAAAAGATACTCACTTATCAAATAGTTTTCAACGACTAAGTGGCAAGGCAGCATTGAATATTAAATAGCATCCATCAATCTTCTTGTCAGAATTCATCCATGATCATTTCTCTCTCTCTCTCTCTCTCTCTCTCTCTCTCTCTCTCTCTCTCTCTCTCTTTCTCTCTCTCTCTCTCTTTCTCTCTCCCTCCCTCTCCCTTCTTCTCTCTCTCCCCCCCCCCTCTCTCTCTATTGGTTTCTTTTCTTTATTTCAAATTCTTTCTCCGATCTCTGCTCATTCATATACATAGTAATAATATAAATCTAGGTATTCCTACATACATATTAGTGCACGTATGCGTACATACATTCATAATTCACACGCCAACAGAAGTACATATGATTATAAATGTATACTTTGATATAATGTCCTCTGATATCTGTCTATCGATCATTCTTTCTTTATCCTCTGTGGAACGTACTAACTCGAGAGATGAATGTGGTATTATGTCAAAGTAGAGTATCAACCAAGAGCGAAAAGCATAATATTCTGCACATAGGAGTCATACCTAATATAATTATATGTGTAATATACTGTATTTATTTCAATGCTAACAAAAAAAAGGAGGGGGGGAGGGGGAAAGATTAAATTGTCACTTGTGTGTGTCAGAAGAGCTTAGTGCATGGACGAAGGTTGTTAACGGTACAGGATTGAGATTGCGTAGTAGATAATGAAGTAGGTGGATGCTCTTTCTAAACAAATTAAGGGGCGTTTGGATTCGCACCATATGACTTAAGTCGGGAATATCCTAAGGTAAACTCTGCGACTTGCTTCTCACTTATTCATGATCTCTCTCTCTTTCTCTCTCTCTCTCTCTCTCTTTCTCTCTCTCTTTCTCTCGTTCATCTAAACATAAGGTCCAGTTAAGTAGAGCCGCACGGGTTTTGCGAAGGGTGTACAGCTGCATATTGAAGAATGTGCCTCCTGGCCACATTGCAGTTGCGAGTACTTGGTTGGAGTATCTTGATGAGGTGTGTGTTAGTGATATGGGAAAATATGTCTGTTCTTTGATGTTGACGCCTAGGCTAGTGGTTTTGAGTGTGATGTTGTGAGTCGGTCAATAGCTGTTACATGTGTCTGATTGTGTGTCCGGGGCTGTAGGAATGTCTTGCTACTGGTGTGTCTCTGTCGTTGTTGAGGGTGAATCTATGATGGTTAAATCTAGCCCTAGTGTTTGTGAAGTTTGCCCCACACATTGCTTGTTACATTTTTGGCATTTGATGAGATAGACGATGTTGTATGAGTTGCATGTAAGATCATGGGTGATACTGTATGTTTTTCCGGCGATGAAGGACTGGAAAGATGATGTAGGTTTGGTATGTTGACATATTTTGCATCGTGATGAGTCGCAAGGTTTGAAGCCTGGGATGGTGTGAGTGCAATTTGTTGTGTAGTGTACAAAGATTCTCTTAGATTTTTAGGTCTTCGGAGGGCTGGAATAGATACAGAGGGTAAGGCTTTTCTAGATTTGTCGGAGGAGTGAAGAATTGATAGACAAGTATGTTTTAGTATAGATGAAATATTGGGTAGTGCTAGATTGTATGTAAGAACAAATGGGATTCAATTTATTTGTCTGTTTTCTTTGGTACGTCTTTGAACGGCTGTGGATCTGGGTGTTTGTTTTGCCTTATTGATAGTGGCATCTGTTTGTTTGCGAGGAAAACCGCGGGCTTGAAGGTGTGTCGATAGTTGTGCAAGTCTATGTATGAGTGCTTCCTTCGTCGAGCAGATTCTAATTAGGCGGAAAGCTAGACTAAATGGGATGTTACGTTTAGTGTGGTCAGGGTGACATGAGAACCAGTGTAAGTAGTTTAGTGTGTCAGTGGGTTTGGACTACAGGTCTGTCTGTACTGCTTCGTTTGAGATGGTGACCAGAACGTCTAAAAAGAGTATGCGTGTTTGTGATGAAGTGCTTGTAACTTTAATTGATGGATGAAAGTGGTTGGCTTGTGCAATGAAGGTGTCTAGTTTGGATTGGCCATGGGTCCAGATGAGGAAAATGTCATCGATGTATCTCAGCCACATCATCGGTTTGTCTGCTGAGGCTGCCAACATGAAAAAGTTGGCGTAGTTGCGGGCCATGTTCCGTGTGTTTGATGCCACATGTCATTGGAGAATCCAAAACAATTGCATGTTAGATTGACATGGGTCAGGTTGCATAAGAATGAAGCTGATGGGGTGAATCTTATATCCCTCCCTCTCTCTAGAGCATATTTGCAGGCTCCTATTTCTTCCCCGCGTGAGATGTTTGTGTACAGGACGTTGACACCCATGGTGCACAGGATAGTGTTAGAGAAGAGGGCCTGTTTCGTTAATACTATGAATTTGCGCAAAAAAAACCATGTCATCCTTTACTTATGGTGGTACTTGTCTAACAAGATCCTTGAGATTATCTCTGAGGGGCATCCATTTCCACTAATAATAGGCCTTACCTGGATTGCCCTCTTTGTGGATCTTTGGAAGGATGTAGAACCTTCCGGGCACAGGGTGGATGATAATGAGGCCTTTAGCGATATGTGTGTCGATTTCCCCATCCCTAAGTCCCTGTTAGACAGTATCACTAACAAGTTTGGCATGTGCGTTTGTGGCGTCAGATTCTAGCTTCCAGTAGTACTTAGTGTCGCTGAGTTGCCTAGTGCACTCCGAGACGTAACCAATGGTATTCATAACCACCACGGCCCCACTCTTGTCAACGGATTTGATTGTGGTGTCTTTGTTGACTCTTAACTCCCTAAGGGCCCTTTTCTCTTCGTTGCGGGGATTAGGGAAAGTTTTTTTTTTAGGGTGTATACGTCATCAATTCCAGAGTGATAATGTTGATATACTTGTCTAAAGCCGAGCTTTTGCCAGCACTAGGGTTAAAAGAGCTCGGTTGTGGTGAAAGGAAGGGAGAGGATCATAATATGCAGGTGTAGCGTTGTTCCCTACTTATTGTAAAAATATTCGGCTAAGCGGAGGCGGCAGCAAAAATTTGTGGATGTCTACACTGAGCTGTATGTAGTTTATTTGTAGTAGTGTAAGGCAAAAAAATAAGGTTTCGTGTAAGTTCTGAAGTTTCTGGGGCTGTGAGAGGTTGTGAGGTGAGGTTGATAACTGTGCTTGTAGTTTGACGTGAGAGTTTTTTTGTGTTTGTATGCACAGTGTTTAATCCGTCATATGTTATGTGTCATTTCGTAGTAGGGTGGGTCTGTGTGTTGTGATTCTTTGTAAGTCTATAGAGTTCAGGCGGAGCACTAGTATTTGAGTTCATCGCAGGTACGAGAAGTGTTGGTGGGTTGATGAGACTTGAACATTATGATACAATGGGTGCTGGCGGCAGCCTACAGAGTTTGCCACAACTGGAACATCTGCTGACACAGTACTAACACTGCTGGTCGTGGGGATATTAGTCTGTTTTCTGATGCAGTCAGGTCTCAGGTTTGTTTGGTGTGTAAATGTAATCTATGGAGGTCGCTGCAGACACGATATCGCGGTGAGCCGTCAAAGATAGAAAATGTGTGCAGCAAGAAGGGATTTCCCTTTCCTGAATAATTTAAATGCATTCCCGATTAAATGTGTCCACGTCGTTTTGGCTTGTCCGTAGAGAATATTTAAGAAAAAGGCGGTTTTATCACAGTTCTTGTTCTTGTAGAAATTAATGAGTAGCATGGTGAGATGTTTAAAAAGATTTTCTTGTTGATGATAGTAACGTAAAATGAGCGTTGTTAGAATGCAAAATTGTGCCTAGGAAATGAAAATAATAAAGAGTAAATGTCTTAATTGAATAAAAATACACAAATATTATCGTGGGAATCTTCAAATAATTGAGCTAGGCCTAAAATCAAACAAACAGGGTAATCTAAAATACACACACACAACTCAGAAGCATGTAAAATACTGGCAGGTAGGTATAAAAATATGCCATCCATAACGATAAAATTACTTTTTTAAGGTACAGTTTTGTTTATAAAAGAGAGGATGAAAAGGAAACTTTAACAGTCGTTAGCGATTGAAACCATAAGAATTTTGAATGCTATGGAAAAAAGGCCATTTAAATTTTGTTCTCCCGAGAAAATCTATAGTGCGACTTATAAAACAAGAAATGGATTTGGCTGTTAAGAACTGTTTAAGAGATTTAGGGAAAAAATGTTAACATATTATATTGCATCATTTTTATAAATTAGTTTGACACAAATATCTTTTCTAACTATTGACCATCAAAGTGTCGTTCAACAGTAAAACTATGCGCATTTATTTTTGGTACTATTTCAAAACAAAATATTTACTTTCTGACGCCATAAAACGAGGAAATTGTGAGCATCGCTCGATTTAATTGGCCTTTGAAACTTTTTAAAATACTTCTGTTATGGCGATTAAGAGGATTCATTTTCTTTTCAAGAAGACAAACAATACTCACAAAAATTTCTTTATAAACCCTCTAGAATTTTCGATTCCGTGCTTAGTGCTAGAGTACTCTAATTTTCAGTCCTCATAATGTGTCTCGGTAAGCTAACTCTGTTGATACAGAAAACAGTACCCAAATACACTAATCAGTGTTAAAATAAACGGCGAGATACTTGGCATAAAGACAGCCCACTCCTTTACAAGTCCCAGTTTCAATAGCACATTCACTTGGTAAAGCGAGATCCAGTACAAAACCGACCAGTCCGCCTATAAACATGCTTGTGCTGCACATGACCGTCAAAATCTGATAAAAAAAACTTCGGTTCGGTTGTCTGAGTCAAATAATGAAAGGAACAGAGCAAATTATTATTGCGACAAGGAAATATTGCGTGAAATAAAATTTCAACAGATCAGATAGGAAATGGCCTGGATTTTTGTTCTCTTATATACGAGAATAAATAATAAAATACTAAAATAAGTACTCAAATAAGCTTACAGCGTTGTCAGATTGGATAGAAATGGAAGCTACAAAGGCAGGGATTTTGTCAAATATTCATGAAAAGTATCATGGATACTTGGTTAGGTAGCAAGGGATAGACACAATAATTATGATCCATTTGAGAGTTTCAAAAAATGAGCGTCCCAAATCTGCTATCTAAAACTGGCGAATGAATGTTTGTGTGTAGAAAAAGCTTGTTTACATTCTCCCAACCTCCCTCTGCAAAGATGGCAAAAAAGGCAATAAGGTCATATTTTAGATTGGTAAAAATGTTCAACTTTTCGCCCTTAAGGCATTATCAAGTAAAAAAAAAAACGATGACAAATGAGATACCATATATACGGTATTTTATATACATTTTTTTTTTACTTCTAGGTTACCTGCTTAAGGTACCCTGATGTACTGTCTTGAAGAATCGGACGTACGTTCTTGTATTGTAGCCCTCCGATCTCTTGGTTTATGGCAGGACGGCTATGACGATTAGGATATGACACAGTAGTCAGGATAACATCATTGCTAGCAGCTTCGAAAAGCACCTCTTTACCCCCAATAATTCGCCTTTAGTTCCATTTTTTTTTTAATCCGAAGGCTGCGACGTTTTGCAAAGTGAATCTAAATTATTCCTGCCCACAGTCTGTCACAAACAATCTTCATTTTGTCTTCATAAAGTTTTGGGGGGCGTAATGATATGCTTTATATCCTTTAAACTCTGAAGTCTTCGTCTATTATACATAACTAAAAGTGCACGGCCATGAACGTAAACACCGTTAGCGGACAAACTATGCACTGTCATTTTTAACGTAAATTCGGAGAAAGGCATGTAGTGGTATTAAAAATGTTCGATGTTTTAAGATATTACGTGATGCTCGTTAAACGGGTAGAAAGATTTTGCATGGTAATTAATTTGCACGGTCTCACAAGAAAAATATTTTAAATTTGATTACTAATTCTAAAAACTCTGTATACACAAAAAGAAAGGTAAAAATAATCATGAACAATATATAAATGTTGGATATGTGATGTTGTCGAATGTTATGACTTCGTGCTCTTGCTACCTAGATCTGTCCATTATACTTTGTAAAGGAATGGTATTTGCTCTTGAAAATTGAAACACATTTGTTTCTCTCTGTAACTAAAAATGGAATCCAAGAAGACCATTTGTTTATACGATCTATTGAAAGTAAAACTTCCTTAGCAAAAGTTTAACGCAGACCATGATAATGTCTATGCCCTTTTTTCAAAATGAAATCACCAATTAAGTAAATGTGATAGATATTGTAAGGAAGACTGAACTAATTATTTAAATTGAACTCAATGAAATTGAAACCCTCATGCAATGAAACATCATATAATGAGTTTAATTTATGCAACAGGTGTAGACAATGTAGATATTCACAAATTACCACAAATAACGGAACAGGACCTAATACTTTGTGAAAGTTCATGGCCGTTATTAATGACAAAGCAACGATAGTAAAATTGTTGCTCAATCGGATTTAAATAGTTTCATAATTACATAAGTCTGTTCTCTATATCTCACACCAAACCTAGAGGAAAAATAAAACTAGTTTCCTCATTCGACGTCTTTTCTGAATCATTTACACATTCTTCAACCGATACGTGCCAAGCAATTTAATGTGGTTTGAAAATTACCCATTCAGGTTGAAATTAGAATTGGAAGGCAAAACTTAGCTAGGGCCTATCAATGGTATAAACATGTGCATTTGTGTGATTAAAAAAAAAAGAGGAAAGCTTTTTATCTGAGGACTCATGCACTGAACGAGGCAAGGATGTCACAAAAACCAAAGTTGTTTCTGTTTGACAATATTCAATTTAATTAATTTAAGTATTGTCATTGTATTCTATAACACGGTTCCGCCCACCTCTAAATCGATTTTTCTGAGTACCGTCGACTTTTTAAAACTTGCTTTTAACCAAACATATTGGGAGGAATTTGATTGCGACTACTTTCAATAGAAAACTGATGTACACGGTTATGTTTAGCAATGACCGACAAAAAGCTAACTTTCGTATCTCCTGCAAACAACGCAAAACAAACGAAACAAGATCGTGTGTCTTTTTACAAGTTTTTTATTTACGTATCAATATATTTCTCAACATCTGTGGTAAAAGAATATAACCGCCAACATAGAACTTATTTTAACAAATTTGAGCAACACAGTATACGAACAAATATTTCACCATAAGGCTTTATCAGAGAAAAATGATAATGACAAATGCAAAACTAAAGATAAAGTAATCACAACATTTTATATATCAAATATTTTAGATATCATATTTCATATCATTTTGTAATCACAATATTTATTCATCATACATTTTCATGTCACTGATTTTTACTTTAGCTCATATCCCTGGAATTGTATTTGTCATTATCGTATTGTATTTTTTTTCCTTACAAAACCTTATGGCGAAACGTTGTACGTATACTTCTGTATTTTTCAAATTTGTTTAAATCAGGGCGCTAAAAAATAACATCATCAATAGTTTATTATTTACCTTTACCTATTCGATTGTTCACTGCAAGATTCTAAATAAGTGATTTAGGCAAATTTTAGATCGTTTTGGAAGCCGTGCTGAAAGTGGTTTTAATATTAAAAAATAATGTACTTTCAATGTTTATACTTTGCATTATATATACAAGATATTATTGCCATATTTATTAAAATTATAATGTATTAAAAAAAAAGGTGGACTCTCTCTCTCTCTCTCTCTCTCTCTCTCTTTCTCTCTCTCTCTCCCTCTAACTCTCTCTATTTCTATCACTATATACCTCCCCCCCTCTCCCATCTATCTATCTATCCATCTATCTATCTATCTATCTACTTATCTAGCATCCTGGCATTTTATCTGTGTCTATCTCTCTTATGCCACAGATTTTTAAACAGAAAAAAACCACTTTTGATATTTCATATCATTGTTTCTTTTCTTCACTTGACCGTTATGACAAGAAATTTTTGACAAACTGGAGAGTTTTAAAATAATTATGTCTAAATAAACATAATGATTGCACTTTTTCTTTTTTTTTCTTTTTTTTTAGTGGGGGGGGGGGGGGGGGGGGGGNNNNATTTATTTCTGACTATCTACGTGTATAAATTTTCTAAGTGTTATATTTCTCCAGAGAGAGTAACTCCAAAAGTTATTAATTTAGTCATCACACACACGCAAAACGTTTGAAGTATCGTAGGCGGTAAAAATCCATAAATATTTTAAGATGATGAAACATAATATTTATGATTAATTACATCTTTTAGGGTGTAAGAAAAGTTGAGATTAAAAAACGTTGGGTCATCCGAAGTTAATTTGAAGGTTTGATAAACTTTACTTTTTGGTCAAATGTTCGATCTACTAATAATTGTCTTAATTATTTTCCATGTCAAAGTATTTCTCTGAGTGTGTGTGTGTGTGTATGGGTATGTGTTTTATTTTATTTTTTGGCCCATGTTGTTTTAGTTCTTGTTCAAATCTTTGTGAAAATCAAATGAGCAAGCATAACGCTTTCGCGGCTGTTTATTTGACACTGAACATTGAATATTATATGGTGTATAATATTATCTTTTGAATAAGTTTTTTTTTTTTTCCTAAAGAATCCTTCTTCTATGAATCACTTTTCAGGGAGGCTCACACATCAAAATGCGTCGCAAACCAATTTCTGAGCAGAAAGAATAGAAACGCCACTGAACTTTGATATTCCACATAGAGCGTCATTTTCAACAAGTTCACACCCTATCTCTAATTATATTAGATTGTCGTGAATCCCTAGTGATTAAGATGATTGGAAAGAGGTATTCTTACCAGGAAATGTATTTTAATCTTTTCAATCCTTATATACTCGTATATTTATTCAACTTGATACATCATGTATGAAGTTTAAAGATACGAGCGTAATACTTTTTGTCGTTGACCTGATAGAGACAATAACTTACCTGAGGCCTAATCTTGTAGGCACGTTCATCGTGGTAGACTTAGCAAAGCAAAAGTTGGGGTGATCAATGCAGAGGAAGCCCTCTTGTACTATGGACAATCTGTTTGGGTGATACCAATATTAACGAACTAGTAATGTTCAAAATAGCTACGTAAGGTGCATTTGAGATACAGTGACTGCAGGCATATTATTCTTTTGTATTATAGTCTACTGCAATAATACAAGACTATTCGGGGTAAATGTGTATGTGTGTGTGTAAACCATGGATTTTAACAACAGTACAACTATTAGTCACGCTCACTCCTCGAGCTAAATATCTAGTATTGTGTTGTCACGTTATCAAAAGCGCCAAGTCACTTTTCGCGCAGTGCACTTGGAAAATTTGTTCCTAAATTTAGGTTATTACTCCGAAAGTCCTTGGTCAATCTTTTCTGTAATGCTTGTTGGGACCAAAGCTTTATCGAGAGTAGAGTTATGAATGGGTTGTTCTTGTTAGCGGTTGAAGAAACGAAAGGACATTCTTTGAAAATAGCTTCATTGTAGATTGAAAGCTGGCTATAGAATATGTTTGTGAAACTAGGCGGGACTTACTGCCCCTGTCGCCTTTTTTTTCCTAAAAAAAAAAGCAGATTAATGGCATAAGAAGTGGGTGTGGCGGAACATTCTATGCCCAGGAACCCGCTTTTTAAAATGAGCTGCCACAAGTTTTGAAGAAATTGCGAGAGAGGAACTTGGAAACAATCAGCTTTTAAAAATTTAAATTAAATAGTGTTTCATTCAATGCTCTGCTCCAGCCAAGTTCCATCAAGGGATCTTTATTAAAAAGTTTGTAGATGTCGCAAATATCATCTGAAGCCTATTGAAAATTGACCGAAGAAGACATCAGGCATGAGTTGCTCCTTTTTCATCGTTTTTCCTTATTATAAAACCTGTCTGAAGCAGTGTGATGATTCCGGACAGAAAGAGGCCCGTAACTTTATGTTCTCCACCGCCAACACTGCCCCCTGTCATGCGCAATAGACGCCTGCTACAACTTGTCTGAAGCAGTGTGATGATTCCGGACAGAAAGAAGCCCGTAACTTTATGTTCTCCACCGCCAACACTGCCCCCTGTCATGCGCAATAGACGCCTGCTACACGCCTGCTACAATAAGAGGCATACTCAGAGTAGGTCCACAGGATGTCAGATAATGCTGAAAGAAAGGAAATGTTTTTTTTCTATATCTTGCTTTCTCTCTCTCTCTCTCTCTCTCTCTCTCTCTCTCTCTCTCTCTCTCTCTCTCTCTCTCTTCTTTCGCTTATCTATCTATCTTTTCCCCATTCTCTCTCGTTCTCTACCTCTTTATCCATCTTCTCTTACTCATTTCTCCCTCTCTTTGTCTATCTCTCTATCCATCTATCTTCCTTTATTTGTTTCTCATTCTCTCTCTTTCTCTTCTCTTTTTATGTATGTGTGTATATGTGTCTCTAACTATTTTGTATAGAGGATCATATAGCAGATGTAAAATAATTGTTTCTATGCTACACAATATATATATATATATATATATATATATATATTTTTTTTTTTATATGTAGCATGTATCTATGTATGTATGTATGTATGTATGTATGTATGTATGTATGTATGTATGTATGTATGTATGTATGTATGTAGTGTGTGTGTGTATGTATGTATGTATGTATATATGTATGTATGTATGTGTGTGTGTATGTATGTATGTATGTATGAATGTATGTATGTATGTATGTATGTATGTATGTATGTATGTATGTATGTATGTATGTATGTATGTATGTATGCATGTATATATATCACTTTATGATTGATATCACTTTTTTTGTCAAATACATCTTTTGATCGAAGATTCTTTGCATCACAGGACAATTCTCCATTGAGGTCTACGTTGTTTGTAGATCTAAGTTGCATATTGTCACCAAACAACCTTGTGTTGAATTGGAAAGGCTGACAGATTCAGAGTTATTAGTGTAATTGGAATACACTTCAAATGAACTGTGTTTTTCGATTAGTTCAATCAAGTGCAAGAATACAATACACTGTTAGCATTCTGTTGTGGTGTGACTTGCTCAGGGATGGGTTTGCCCATGACAACGCTGATAGCACTCTCCGATAGTGTGACTTGCTTAGGGATATAGGATTATTTCAATCCTGGCCCTTCTCTGCGGCTCCTGTCTTTGGCCACCATTTTGAATGATGATAAGCTCATAGGGGCTATCATTTATGCCAAACCTGTTTTATTGTAAAAGATTTCCTTTTTTTATAATATTAACCCTCTCACTGAATGTTTCACATTATATTGTTTACAACTGCATGGAATATCTTAGTTTTCAGCAATTAAAACAGGAGTAGCACTTTTTTTCGACTATGGCATATGCTCATTTGAGAGTAGTTGTCTTTTACTGAGGATCCATATTAAATATTTCAAGTGGTGGTCTTGGATATGCAAGAAAATAATAAGGGTTGAGCGAACAATGATTCAAATAATAATTCAAACCTTTTAATTTCTTTTTTTTAGACCAAGCCATTCGTATCAGATTGTCTGTGTGAAGGAATGAAACCATGTGGTTTTTTATTGTGTATGAAATAAAAACAAAAGGTAAAACGTAGCAATATGTGGAACTGATTACGCTAAACTTTTGGATATACAGTAATAAAGTAGACTTATAAAAAAAATTGATATAATTATAGAAATATTGTCAGAGAAAGACATATGAAAGAAAGGAAACAGGGAACATAAGGAAGCGAACACATCAATAATAAGAAAGGGCAACAAGTGCCTGGAATAACGATGACGTTTACCGCTATTATCAGTTCGATATGGTGTTCTCAAATATAAAGTCACACATCACTAAGTGCTGGGCAAATCTAGTGACTTTTTTTCAGATGCAGCTCGTTTATTATAAAGTGATAAAGCTACTTTTATTTTTTTGCGATCGTCACAAATTTGATTTTCAAAAGACTCAGATTTAATGAACACCCTAATCTAAAGTAAAAAAAAAAAAAGAGAGAAGTGACGAGATACGGTTGCAGATAAAATTGAGCAGAAATCTGTTTCAGACAAGAGCTATGCCTATCATATTGACGCCATATGTCACATATATCCACAAAGATAAAATTTAAAATTTTAAAAAGTGTCTCTCTGTTATGGATGTTTTTGCTTATTTATATTAGTGTTATATTCTGGATGTTATAGCTTTTGACATTTACCCCAATTATCCTGAGCTGATAAAGTTTCCTGATTCAAGGCGAAAATCGACCTTGCGGCCTTTTCGCGTTGTTAATAATTGCATCCTTTTGCTCGTACCATTTTACCAATAATAACTTTTATTTTAAATTAAAAAAAAACAACCCTCATAATTTTTTCGCTTCTTTTGTAAAATGCTAGAATTGTTACGAAATAAATACTTTATCATGTTAAGGTTCCGAAAATAACAATATTACCTTTGATTGTGACTTGTCCTGTTTTAAAAATTAAACTGCTAACTTTTGCTGATAACTTTTTTTCAGAAATTTAGAAAACTGTGCCAAATTACAAATTCTGATAGACTAAATCTTACTTGTGCCAACCTTTGAAAAAAAATGAAATAAAAAATAAAGATAACATTATAGAGGTCTTGAGATTTACTCCCCCAATTTCATATGTCGAAAAACAATTAGTCCTCTAATATGACCATGGTGAGTTTATTGAGTAACATTTTAATATTTAGAGTGACAATCAAATATTAAAAACAATCAATTTCAGGTGTGCCTCCCCCCCCCCCCCCCCCCCCCCCCCC
>BLXT01006878.1:2879331-2884547 GCA_019648995.1 Plakobranchus ocellatus | reverse complement strand
GGGGGGGGGAAGAGAAAAGAAATTTCGGGGAAGGGGGAGGAAATGGATGAAAAACCCTGCCTGTTGAGTCTACATTATTGAATCATGTATTAATAATGAACATAATTTTTAGTAAAACGTCAGTGGACTTTCTTTATAAGGATAGTTTTGGGAGACAAATCTTAAAACAAGTGGAATGTATCAAGATGAAAACTAGAGAGAAATTCTCGGAACGCGCGATATCGCTACTAGAGTGTATGTGAACGCGAGATATCGCTAGTACAGTGTATGTGAACTCGCGATATCGCTACTAAATTTTATGCTCACTATGTTTCAGACAAACAACTCCTTATTGGACAACATTTATCTCAGTATGGAGTCTAACAGAGCAACCTACAAGCTACTTCATTCCAAAGATATTTAATGGAAGCCTTGAAAAGCCTTTTTTATCTTGTCATGTATGTCAAAGAAAAATAAATAGGCGAGATCGTAAAATAAAGTTCTAAATCTTCTCATCAAAACGTCAAAAAGAAAGAAAATGAGAGAGGATGACGGATCCGCTACCAAGCTAAGTCGAATACAAGTAATTGAAAGCAAAATCTTTAACAAAAACCAGTGCTTCCAAGCTCAACCCAATTTAGATGAAACATGAATCTTGAAGATGTGTAAGTAACGCGGGGTAAAAAAGTGCAGAGTATCGGTGAGAGATAAAGAGGGAAGGAAAAAAGAGAGGTAGAGAGAGAGAGAGAGAGAGAGAGAGAGAGAGAGAGAGAGAAAGATACAGAGAGAGAGAGAGATGGACAGACTAGAATAGAAACAAGAAAGGGTGTGTACTTGAGATGATTGAAAGATGAGAGAGATGAAGAAAGAATGAAGGCGTATACAGATGAATAAGATTTTTTAATTCACAAAAAAATCGGGATTCGTAACAGTATGAGTCTTTCAGCTCTGGTGGTTATAGCCTTGAGCTTTCACGTTAGAAAGAACATGGTCATTTTTATTGAATCCTGACTCATTAAACTTGCGGTGAACCTATTGTTGTTTTCTCGGAGGAGGAACACTTTTTTTTGTCCTTAGCTACGCTACATTGGCTTCTAAGTACACATGAAGATTCTTAACATAAATACTAAGTAGTGAAGAGATCCTCCAGCTGACTACACGCGGTGGAGAGCGTATTTCAAAAATATAAGCCGGGGTAGGAGAAAATTATTGTATTTTACGACAGGAAACGTTTATGACGGTAGGAGCGCTTCCCTTTCTTACTGGCCGCTGACCAGAAAGGAGACGGCTTTTTGACAGAAACTATAACATTAAGAAGGGTCTTGTCCGTTACTGGATACGCTGCCCCTGTCAAACAAGTAGCCAGGACGATAATCGTCTATGATGAACTCACCCAGGCGGAGTAATTACTTTGTACACTTTCATGCGGGAGAAAAACTAACCCTTTCACACACCTTGGTTTGATTTCTTTAAGCCCAAAAGGAAACATGACAAAGCAGCATTGCCAGATTAGATTTAAAGAGGAAACGGGAAAAAACTTGGCGCTACGCGTTTGAATAAAAATATCACTATTGATCTTTGATACACTAACATCTCATGGATGGTTGAAAAAAATTACGTTTCTAACGTAACTTCTTCTGATGATGGGAACCAAAACGAAAAAGCGGCTTTGATAATGATACAGATGTTATACACAACCACTATTATGATAAAATTCTTTATTGTGCTATTTGTCATGACAGCGATACCCAAAAGGATTGCATGTTGATGAAATTCGTTTTATCTGAAACATTGCACTTTGTAGAGGTCAATTTATTTAAAAACGAAATATTATATAAATGTAAAATAAAGAAGGAGCGAGAGGCAGATAGTCAAGATAGTCAGATTTGATAGTATTAAACGAGAGAATCCAAGTAAATTTAGTGCGTTTAATGTGTCGTATGATGTGTCGTTCGTTTCTTTTATAGGCAGCTCATCAGATGATGAGGGTAAACAAATCTTGAAAATAAACAGTAGGCTCAAAGCCATTTCCATATTTTGATCTAGCTAGTGTTTGATCAAACAGTAGCAAACATGCGCAGGCGGGAGGATGATGGACTTTGATGAAAAAATATAATGAAAAAATATGATAACTTGAATTGTTTGGTGCCAAAAGTAATCGAACATTAACATTTAAATTGTTTTATTTTGTGGAAATCTTGATAGAATGTATGCATTCAATGTAGAAGAACAAGCCTTTTTTCCGTCAATAAGAAATTAAATTCTGCTCTCTGGTTTCTCTTAATCCTCCTTGTTGCATTAAAAAGAATTTTATCCGATGAAAAGTTGTTGAAATTGTGCCTTTATTTTCACTGTAGTTGTCAATTTAATTCATAAAAGGCTAAAACAATCCCAATATTTAGGTGAAAAGAAGAAGTAGAAAAAAAACGTATGCAAATCCCGCACTTCCAGAAACATGTAAAAGAGTTCAAAAGCCACTACCAACACAGCAACGACCGCACGACAGCTGTTCATCGCGCGGGTCCAATCGAGCTTGGGTAAAAGGTAAAAAGAGAGGAAAAGAGTCAGAACGGAATATTACAGTCGATGAAATTAGTTGGTTCTTTTCTTCCAAATCCTACTATTTTTCGGTAGGTCAAAATAAAAAAGAAAAACCGTATCATCAAATTCCTACTGCCAATTTCGATAATGTGCTTTGTTATTTAGAAGTTGAATAGCAAGCATTTATTATTCTTTTATTTACATAGTCCATCTGTAGTATAAACAACAACAACGACACAACAAGAGCAACAATAACAACAGTAATAATGATGATGATGATGATGATGATGATGATGATGATGATGATGATGATGATAGATTATAATAATAAATGGTAAATTATATTTTAAAGGCTTATATCCTATAATAGTAAAATATCCATCTGTCTTTATATTGTTCATTAAAATTGCTTATGTTATACGTGAAACAAAAACTGAATTTTATTCTATTTGAGTTTAAAAAACTGTTCTGGAATATAGATCTAGCTTTAAATTTTACATACGATTATAGTTTGACTTTGTTCTTTGATCATGAAAAGAGAAGAGAGTAGTTAAGTAAATGTAACTCTCTCTCTTTCTCTCTCTCTCTCTCTCTCTCTCTCTCTCTCTCTCTCTCTCTTTCTCTCTCTCTCTCCTTTTGTCGCCTTACTTGGATTTTTCTAATAGTTTTGTCCTGAATAATTTCTGCATGGTCGATTTATAAGATGATAAAGTTCACCAAATTCTTAGTTTCACATGAAAGTGAACGTGCAGGAATTTTAAATTGGGTGAAGACGAGTTATTGGCCTCGTGTGAGATTACTCTTCGGTTTATCATACCGTTAAGACAATTAAAAATGACTCATATCTTTTCATTTGGTTTTCTTATCAGATATTAGTTTATTTTTCACAGTACAGTATGAATAAAAAGTTAAAGGGAGAAAGTCACATACTAAAGCAGATATCCACATTACACTGATAGACTCTTTCAAGAGGAACTAGACAGTTTATGACTTAATAAGGAGTTTTGTGTTTATTCACAACAATATTAACAGGACGTAACGGCACTATATTGATAACTTAAGCTTCAGAAAGAAACTAAATGCCTGCTATGCCTGTTCTTTATATTGCAATCTACATCAATTGCATGTCTTGATGATAGTCTTATATAGGAGAGGCGATGGCCTATCAGGTAGCGAACTCGTTCTCAATTTGCAAAAACCTTTCTGTGACGGGCTCGAGCATCCACCGACAACTGACCCAAAGAGGCCTTAATAGCAATACATCAACTATTAGTGCACGTGCTATATGATGGCTTAAATGTTTATCATCTGTGCAGTTTGTTACTCATTACTTTCTTTTCACTTTGTAGATCTTTTTTTTTTTTTTGGTTAAATCTTCACCATTACGGGTAGTTTGATTTCAGAATGGATCATATCTCCCCACTCGCTTTATTTGCTTTTGTCCCGAAAAAAAAAATTTCAACGGAAACACCCACTGCTTTTATGATTTGAAGCTTTACAGCCACTTTTTGAGGCTTCCTAAGGCCAATTGTTCAATCCAGGCTTTTTCATCTGATATTTTTTTGCACTGTTGATGTGATAAAACCGCTTCAGCGCCGTAGGGGACTCAACTCAAACTTATGTGAACAAATTAAACTGCATATAGTATATGTAGGAACGTTTCGCCTTTTTTGGATTGGTTTAAAAAAAATAGCCAATAAGACTACTTTTTTTTTATCTGATCAAATTTAAAAGGCGAAGCGTTTGTACGTACACTCTATGTTGCTTAATTTGTTCAAATAAGTTTGAGTTAGTGGTTGTATTCTTTTACTATATTAATTTCATTTGCTTCAACCACCTTTGTATCTTCAAGATCCTTACAAAGTTCCACAGCAACTTTTATTGCAATCCTAGCCAGTTAGAGAAAACCAAAACTAGAAGCGATGCGACTGTACATGTAAAAGCCGACGAGACGGACTGTGTGTCGCAGGTACTGTCCTTTAACCAACTTCATGTAAGCATGATACTTTGCGTAACAAGACTGGCCTCTTAGTTCACGCGGCAAAGATCAGTAGAATTATTCGTGGTCACTTAATGGCCCTCTCCTTTCCCTTATCGACAGAGCCGCTGACTTAAGATCAGGCTGTAAAACCTTAAGGATAGCTCCGACACTTCGACAAGATGGAAGTCGCAGCCGACGTGGTGTGCTCTCGCACCAAAGAAACTAGAGTGTTTCCAAACATGTATTGTTGGACACGTGAAGTGCTGTTTCCAATGTGGGCTCGGCTTTAAGCTGACAAGCGTGTGCGACACCGCGTGAGTCGGGAAGCGCCTGGTAAAAATTCGTGCGGCGGAGGCCAAACCTCTCGTGCCAGGCCGAGAAAACATCAGGCATGTCCTGATACTTTCTGGCGCGGACGCAAGAGTGCTCACTCAGGCAAAACATTCAAGAGGTAACAATTCTGGAATAACTAAAAATATAACCTCATATTCGTTGTTAAGGCTTAATTCTAGAGCGATTTCATACAAAGCGCTTACTTAAAGTGTAGCAGAAGATAGTACCAAAAAAAAAATAAATAAATAAAATAAGTATCCTGATTAACACTTCACTAGTACTGTAGCATATGGCTGCCAAACAGGAAGTGGGAAACAGGCAGAGGCTTTCAAGGACAGCTCTCTTTATGTTATATTGTAGTATACACTAGTGGGTAACCGTC
>BLXT01006878.1:2874331-2876831 GCA_019648995.1 Plakobranchus ocellatus | reverse complement strand
ATTCTAGTGTCTCCTATCCGCATCATCCTTTCTGATATAATCAATGTGCTTCATAAATCACTCAAATTTAAGTACTCTCTGAAACTAGCATGTACACTATGCCTAGCTAGTCTTCATAAATGCCTAATTTTTGGAAAGTCTGTTTCATTGTCTAAAACTCAGAATGAATTAACACGTCTTGAAAGCATATTATTAAAATCATCTTCCAGACGAAGCTGTAAATGTCATTACTTGCTCCACATCCTAAACATTTTTTTTTTCGTTCTATCATAAGCGCATCGGCAAGTAGGCTTTGGTCTGGCCCTTCACATCTTTGATGATCTTGTCATGGACTGTGGAGACTTCCTTGCTTGGTGATCTCAAGCTTTCTGACCATCTTTGGGACTAGCAAGGGCTGTAAGTTAAAACCGGCGACAGGATGCAAATTTCATGTCCAGCGCGCGCCAAATACTGCACAATTAGCGTGGACTGTTTTATCACTGAATTACATCTTACCAAACGTTAAGCAAGGGCAATGCGTAACCAGACTGGATGAAAAATTGTATAATAACTGGCTGATCGTAATATAAAGATTTAAAAGAGGAACTTGTTTTAAGCCATGATAAATATCTAGCATCAAAATTGATTCTATTTCGGTTTTTTTTCTCTTTCTTTTATAGTATTCTAATTGATGGAGTTTTTTTTTTTTTCTTTCTTCCTTTTTCAATATTCTGAGCTGATTTTGTACACAAACGAAACACTTTATATATATATATATATATACTTTTTGACGAGACTTACAAATAATAAGCCGAATTTTTTTTTATTTCTGATAAATGTGAATTAACTTAGGGTCGAATCAACGAGAACGAGTTAGCAACTACACAATGCGCAAAATGATCACCTCTGAAATTGAAAATGCTGTGCGCGCTCCGGTAGCATACTACACTAACTTACACAAGCTAGCCTTCGCCAATATCTTATTGGGAAGTGCATGGCAAAGTTACACCCACTCACGCCGGAGTTCTCAAGTCCCCTCGTCCGCTACTTTTACCTGGTCTGGCTACAACATAAGGAGCGATGCGCTTTCTGATGTAGCTTACAAAGTACTCTACATACGCAAACCTACTGGATGAAGCTCTAGCAAATTTGTCACTTTTTTTTCTCTCAGTACCTCTTGTTTTCAAAGCTTATTAACGTTAATTTCCTTGTTTGCCTAAGGCGATAATGGAATATTATTATTGCTGTTCAAAGCATCCCCCTCCCCTCTTTTGTCCATTTCCCTTTTAAAGATTTAAAGACAAAAATATGTGTACTAGTTGCTGTATAACCCGTTCTTCAAACGAGTGAGTGGAACCGCAACAATGTGATTCAGAGGAAAGAAGGAGAGAGAGAGAGAGAGAGAGAGAGAGAGAGAGAGAGAGAGAGAGAGAGAGAAGAGAAGGTATAGAACAAATAATCCAAATGTCAACATGAGATGACGCTTTAAACATTTAGATTTAAGCGAATCCTAGAATTAGATCATAATAATGTGCGCGCCGCATTAAAAAAATGAGATGCCGTGGTATTCCTTTATCTGATGTGTTTTTTTGAATTTTAGGCACGACTTCCTTCCTAAATAGGTCTTGAATCTCATACACTTTGATTAAGATATAAAAGTTAAAATACAGACTTTCGCTTCCTTTGCTGCCCAGAATGAAAGCCATTGATTTGTGTACCTTTATGGCCTCAATGAGTACCATCTTACACAGAAAATTTAAATACATTTCAAAATTTAGCAAGATTCCGAGTTATATTTTGAGGAAACAGTACAAAAGCAAAAGTTATAAAGAAGTAAATTTGGAATTCTAGACAATAATACCCTTCAGTCCCAGCTAATCTTTCCTACAAAATTTGAAGTCACTCTGTTCTATGGTCAGGAGGTTTGCGTGACATAAAATTCAAAATACATAAAAAATAAAGATGAAAAAAGTAGAGATTTTTTTTAACTTTATTTTATTTTATTTTATTTTGTGAAGATTTTTTTAAATAGGAAAGCATGTTCCAAAACTTAAAGCTTTAAACTGGAATGAAGTGATTTTATAGAAAGTTAAATGTGCGTTTGAGAAGCTTGAAAACGGTATCTGAGGTCTCACAATGTAAAGCTTTACATCAGCTAAGTACCGGTGTTGAAGGTGAAGACAGAAGAAAGGACGAAAGAAAAATGAAAGAAGAATATTTTAATGAAAGCTGTAAAGGAAAAGAAAAAAAAGTAAGAGATAATGTAAAATGAGGGAGAAAGGAAAAAGAGAAGGGGAGAATGTGATAGAAAGAGTGAGAAATAGTAATGGTGAGGTAGAAGGGGAGAAAGAGAAAGAAAGAGAGAGGGTATGAAAGAGACAGAGCGAGAAATAAGTAAGAGAAAGAGGAAGAGAGCAAGGGAAGACTACTAGATCTATTACCACAACAATAACAACAACAACAACAGCTGCTGCTGCTGTTGCTGCTGCTACTACTACTACTACTACTACTACTACTACTA
>BLXT01006878.1:2764709-2797927 GCA_019648995.1 Plakobranchus ocellatus | reverse complement strand
TAGTAGTAGTAGTAGTAGTAGTAGCAGCAGCAGCAGTAGTAATAGAAGGGGGAGGAAAAGGAGGAAGAGAGGACAAGGAGAAGAAGAAGAAAAAGGAAAAATGTTGGTAAAGACGAGGGTAGTAATAGTAATAGTAGACGCGATAACAAAAGCAGCAGCAGTAGCAGTAATAGTAGGCCCTACTCATAAAAGGGCCATCTTTATCCTTTCTTTCCAAATACAATCCGACGGCCTATTGCGACCAATGGAACAATATGGAAATCAAATAAAGTAATTAATATAATAATCCATTGTTTTAATTTAGAAAAGATCGGCAGCACGATAAAGCTGCGACACCAAGTTAAATATGTACGACCCAAGCTTGCCATGCGTGCGAAAGATCTGTTTCAGGCACGTCAAAAGAGCATAATCACAACAAGCGTACTGATTGCTTTTCTATTAGAATTAGCACAAGCAAGAACTGTGTTGAGTGCAAAGCTGAGACAAATTGAAATGCGAGACCGAGCAAGATTATTTGTCAGCAGCAGCGTATTATAAAACTCTTGGTTCTAAAGATACGATGTCAAGTGATTGTGTGGAGTCAAGCAAATAACACATAAGATGAGAAGTAACTACTCTGAGCGTACATGAATCAGTGTAGTAGTATTATGTCCCCTGTAAAATAAATTGTTCATTTAACAGTTTTGCCACTTTGAATGATCTTCTCCATTATTTTTTAGTGAGTGTAAAATAGTATAATTATATTATATGTGCATGTTTGTTTTTTTTTATGAATATGTATATGAGGCGTACCGAGCAATGATTGTTATTATTATTATTATTATTAAAAGCAAACAATGATGTAATATTGGCGAAAAAAAAAAAGGGGGGGGGGATGAAAAAAAAAGAATGGAAGATTACATTTGAACAACCCCTGAATAGAGACAACTTTTTAAAAATCACAGCCTGTATGTTGACACCAATACGCGCTGAGTTCGCTGGGTTTTTTTTTTTTTTTGTTTCTTTCACTTTCGGTTATGTAAGACGCGCTCACTTGAGTAAAATGTATTCGGCCATATAGACCTATCAAAAGTCGCAGTTTATTCTTGTGTTGCTCTTTTATTCCTTGAACAAAATGGTAATGGTGGAGAAGATACCACTGGAAACATATATTTTTTTGTTTTTGTTTTTGTTATTGTTGTTTTTTGTTTTTGTTTTTTTTTGTTGTTGTTGTTTTGTTATTTTTTGTCTCACATTTGTGACGTGCAAAAATATCCGCAACAATAAATGCATTGATGTATGATAAATTTATGTGTCTATATAATGACGTATTTGCATGTATGAATAGACTGTTGACAATATGTAAACATGTATGCGTACATCTATGTACGCTTCCATCTTGACGCGATGAAAAAAGCTTCACAAAATTAAAGAAAGCTAGATATCTAAACTGGACCTACAAAATCATTTACGGACATGCCTGTGCGGTGCAAGACTCACGATCTGGCCAAAAATTTTACCTCCTGGAGATAAAAAAAACCCAGCAAATCTAATATTCAAAGTGAGCCTTTTCTATAGGTCTAACGTTATTCCGTACTATTTGAAGTAAAGAAAGAAAGCAATTTTGCATAATGTGTTCGGTAGCATACAATTGCAACAGCAAGGCTGCTAAGCGGCCACATTTCAAAAAAAGGATGCTCGTAGTGCTGGGATATTCTGACAAGTCTTGAATTCTAAAAGAATCTGAGGTTTTGGGTTAACTGTTCCAATAGTCTTTCCCATCGAAACTGGAAAGATTGAAGGCAAACGCAGTAGAGGTAGACAGAGAATAACTTTTATTGAAAATCTTAAGTCATGGGCAATGGGCAAGGGTAGCAATAACAGCTTTATAGGGTTAACTGAGAATAGGTATGAATGGAGGAACATGATCGCCAATGTCTGTTCCTGGTGGAACCTGATGATGGTGAATGTTCCGGAATGTTGTACGCCGCAAGTCAAAGCTAAAGGGAAAGAACAGCATGAAATGTTTGGTGCCCAACTTTTGTTTTCTTCAGAATATCTTTAAGTGCATTGATAAGAATCAGCAATGGTTTGGCTAGCTTTCTCGAGACACGTGCTCAGTCTTCGGATACGTGCAAAGCGAAGAGCAAAACAAGCAAGGCAAGGGGCGTTACTCGCACTGAAATCTTTAGTTCGATCTCTGACTAAATGTAAAACAAAGCTAGAAAAGCAAAAATTATGGCTTCCATCAGAAAGTCTTTAAGACCTACAAGCAAAAGTTCTGACTCTTCGTCGCCAATTCCAAAGCGGCTTAAACTAGAGAGTGTAAGAAAAATGGGATAACCCGGGGACAAGTCTACCGACTTCTAGAGTCTAGATCTAGATGTACCTTAATGTGCTACCAACGAAATAAAGAGGTCGTGGGTGTAAAATTCATTAAATTGTGTTTAAATTCTGTGTGAAAGTAGCACGATTTATATAGGCCTAGATCTAGATCTACATCTAATTTGTCCTGCGGCCGCTTCATTTCATCAGTGGTTTTGTGAACGTAGATCTATAAATTGAAAGTCTCAGTTGCACACAGAGGATTAGATCCCCGCACTCAATTGGTCTAGATAGGAAAGGATCTATTCTAGATCTAGAGATCTAGAATTTAGAATCTAGCTCTAGGAAGAAAATCAGTTTGTTTCTAAGCCCTGTAACTTTAACATTGTAGCCTTTCAAAATGTGCAAATTCTGTCTAGAATCTAGAATTATATCCACATCTAGATAATGTACATAGGCCCTAGATTTATAACTTTAGCCCAGTTGCTTTTTTTCTTTTTTGTTGAGCTCGTTTTGTTGTTGTTTTTTTTTTATTTAGATTTAATCAGAATTCTTTCCTGAAAATAACATATAGATCTAGAGCCTATCTAGATATATACAGAATTATGGCAATGATTTTTGTACTAGGGAACCATCAGAATCCTGTGACAGGCTCAACAACTGCTAAATCTACCATTATCAGCAAACGATTAACTGATATTGATTTTTTTTTATCGCCCGCCACTGCCCTTTATGGGTGTTGGCGGGAGCGCCCGCTATCGACCGTTGATACTTGACTATAGCATACACTTTTAAACTACGGAATAAGCCCCTTTATTTTCTTTACAGTGGCTGGGCCTTAATAGTTTCTGTTGCTTGAAGAGTTCTACTTTCGTTTTCCGTTTACTGTTCTAAAATTGAATGAATGGTTACCGAGTAATGATTTTTTCAAAATGACCTTCAACTTGCTCTTGCAACTGACAGAAAGAGCGACTAATAAAGAAGATGAAGATGAGGGTAGCCGTGTCGATGATGTTCGAGTTGAAATTGATGATGAAAGTGATGTTAATTTTGATGTAGAGGATGTAGACGATGATGAATCTGAATGTAGATCTAGTCCTAGCCCCACTGCCGAGATAGTGTTGTCAATTTTTTTCAATGTCCCATAATATCACTGATACTTAGATTTATATATATCATAAGAAAGTGCATGCAATCTTCTATTTTTTGGTGTTTGAATTATGTTTGTACCTTCCTTGGTTTAAAATTTATGACAAATTTTGTAAAACGTGCACTTTTGTAAATTCGGATTATGCCCCTTACACCCACCATAGGCCATTGTTAATTACGAGCTGGGCCAGCCCTCTATCAGTTAATGAAGAGTTTGCAGATCAATAATAATGTATTAAGGGACAATAACCTCGCAATTGAAAAGAAAAGAGAAGGAGATAAAGAAAGGGATAAGAAAGAGAGAAAGATTCATGGATAGGTGTGTTCATTCACATTGTGGTGTGACGATGGGTGGGATTGATTTAACTTAATATTTCGGAAGATGGTTACTCTCCTTTTAATCTTACTTATTTAATGCACTATGCTTAACCCAAAATAGAAATCATATTCCCTAGAATTTCGGTTTAAACGTGTTCCACTGTATCTTATATTTACAATTGCAGTCAGTCAAACATCACTGCAGCACACAATATGTAGACAACAGTGAGGTTTTTGCAGCCTGCTAATTGGAGTTAAAAGTGCATGTAAAAATTACTGTTGACGCTAAAAACACAGAAAAATGTTCAAAGAATGTTGTTATGGTTGTTATATATAGGTCAAAATTAATATTTTATGAGCTCTTTGGCAACAACAAAACAAAGTCGCAAAAATGGGAAAGAATTTGTGTCGCATTTTATAAAGACTGGGAAAAGAAAAATTACAGATAGTTCACAAAAAGATAAAGCAATTTCTTCACACCATCAACTATGCTATAACACAATGACAAGCATAAATTATGTTATATTATAATATTAGGCATGCAAATCAAAGCATGCTATTCGGGACAAGTTTGTGGAGTCCCCCAAATAGAAATCAATTGTCATTATATATCATAAAAGAAATTTCTGCAGAGATAAAACATGCCTCCCTTTACCCTAATCCTGTCCACCTCCTCGCTCATACGGTTCAATTCATTTAAAGTATTTGACCATTGCTAACTAAAGGCGAGTTGATGAGTATGCGGTTTGACTATGCAATGCAGTAATTTTAAAGTAGATTTTTGAGAAATCAAGAGATCTGAGTGAATTCCTCGATTATATAAATGTAATGAAAACAATTAAAGTTACCTAAAGTAAGCTTGCTGCTCTACAAGTATGCTTATACATGCACAATCAAGTTTATTAAATCTAACCTGGGGTTATAATGTTTTCCTAATTATTGAAAAGTGTGTACAGTTTCTTCATTCTCATTTACAGCCAATAGAGGGAGAACCCAGCCCAGCATCAAATGCAGATGAAGATGGTGAGGAAAATGAAAATCATCAAAAAGTTGTTTTGGATTATGGTACAGATGACATGATGGAGGAAGTTGTTGTTACTGTGGATGACACAGGAATGCCTGATGATATACATCATGGGGCTGATACAGACACTGATACTTTATCAGTGCCAACCACCACTGTTTCAGTCCCTGGAGGAGCTCTGCCTACTGATGTAGTGGAGTCAAGTCTGCCTGAAAGACCTGCACCAATTTTTGTGTTCAAAGATCCAAACTTCATTGTGAGTTATCAACTTATTATATATTTATATAAAGTGGGGGAAAAAAGTGTGCACAACTCAGCAACAAAACTTTGCACATCCACTCACCTCTCTTTAAACTTTGTTGTAGGAAACACAAGTGTGTACAAAATACCACTAAAATCTGACAGAGTAACAACTAGATAACAAAAATGGACCCCTAAGAACTGTAATGTAATGTCAAGATTTGGATGAGCCCTGATCTAGGGACAGGTAACTCTTGACTGGGTGTGATACCAATCTGAAATTTAGTGCTAGTACATGATAGTACATCTAAAAATTTCTATGATATTTGGTGTGTAAAATGAAAATCACTGTAAGCTTCTTGAACCTTGTGATATCTTGGTGTTAACAAATTATAACAACAAATTAGTACTCAACACAACTATGAGAATGGATTCCTCACAACCAACTTTATCATAAAACCTCAAGATTTTCACACAAAGTTATGGTTTTCACTGGGTTGTCTTGGAACAGGAAAACGGATATTCACTTTTGTACACCATCAAAGCAGAAATAAATTCTGAAGTTTATATCAGTCTTCTGGAAGGAAAACTCTTGCCAGATTGCAGACATCTATACCTCTTAAAAGCACTGTTTTTCAACAAGATGGGGCAACATTTCATTCTAGTTTGTTTACACAAAAATATCTTCAGAATAACACACCAGAATTTATTGAATAAAAAACTGGTCCCCGCAATCTTCGAATTCAATGGACTATTCTCATTTTCAGATTCATTGTCTGAAAAAGTATACTGTGGTAGACGAGAAAAATTTGCAAAAAAAAAAGCAATTCAAACATAAAATCCAAAAATGCTGAAATCGGATTACCTTTCAAGATATCAGAAAATCCATTACCATGTGGAAAAAGAATCTTAGGGCTGCCCTTACTCAAGATAGAGGGCCTATTGACAACATTCAACCCAAAGTGCAGCAGGTGGAATTAATTTTGCGATGAGGCCCCTCTCCCTATCCCCAAGCTAGCCAGAAACCATGTTATGTTTTTGTGGACATACAAAGTAACAATACAAAGTTATCCACCTCTGAAGTTGGGCATTTTTTTCTGACCAACCTGCATATATATATTTCTTTTTTTTCTTTTTAATGCTCTATAGCTACTTGTTTTTTTTTTTTTTTTTTTTTTTTTTTTTTTTTTTTTTTTTAACTTTTGAAGCAGGTACTTAGAATTATATGAATAATTTAAATTGATATATTTTAATGTTGACCTCCAGAAGATACTTGTGCAAAGCAAGTTTAGATTCTAAGTCAATTGTGCAATATAAATTGTACCATTTGGATATGAAATTTTTAAAGGTTTTTTTATTTGCTTGCTACTCATCTGAAGGCCAGAAGTTGAGAAATTTTACATGCTGATTCTTTTTTTTTTTTGTTACAAGTTTTCTTGCCTCTTTATTTTCCTGAAAGGCTCTCTAGGAAATTTTCTCATGAAACATTTACAAAGCACATATGAGTCATTTGGACTGACGTCCAAATAAATACTTACCCTCTTTAGCTACTGTAAAGTGTAAACAATACTAATACACAGTCCATGTGTAAATTGGCTAACGCCAGGGAAACCATGTTTGCTATTTTCATGCAGTAGGTTTATTGGGATATATTGAGATTTTTAATCCTTGCATAGGATTCAGACCTTTTTTTTCATTCTTTTTTTTTTTTTAAGGGGGGGGGAGGTTTAACTCCAACTCACTAAAGAGACAATAGATCATGTTATAAGAAATTTATATATTTTTGATATATATCTTTTGAAAATGCTGATACCAATATAATAATAAGAGATTTAATAACTAGTCATAATTAAATTATATTAATTATTATATGTAAAACCTCTTATGCCAATGACTTATATTTTTTTACTCATCTTTTTTTATTATTATTTCCTTGCATATATTGTGCAATAAGCACTCCAGCAAAGGCCCAGGTGGAAATAAGAAGACCAGAATATGGAAAAACCTAAAGCAAATTGTCGCTGCAGAAAGATCTCTGGCTTGGCAACCTAATAATGTAACATGTAAGTCAAAATTTGAAAAAGAATTGGTTTCATTAATGAGAACAGGATCAAACAATTTCCTTGGCCAGCATCATTATATTCAATTCAATGCAATCTCAACAGAATTTTTACTTCTTTAAAAGCATTTAATAAGAGGAAAATATCTTACAATCCCTTTTTTTTTCAAGGTTAGAAATCATCTTTAATTTTTTTACTGAAGAGAGCTTATGAGCGATAGCATTTTGGGCTGCTCACACAATGGAGTATCTACTTGTCGAGAAGAAGGTCTTTCAAGCAGGTATCACAATATCGTGCAAGTCCTAAATCTCCTGTGCTTATAAATATTTGGCCAGTTAGTTAAGCTATGGCAAAACGCAAAGCCAGTGTGATGCAACGAAATAAACAATTGGCAGAAGCTCGGAAAAAGAGACGTATCGATCTGGGGCTCCAAAAAAGGTATGTAATCTTTTTTTGGCCTTTTCATTCTAGAGAGATAATACATTTTGCCAATGGTACTGCTAAATGGGTTAGTGTGTAAATTAGGTCACCAAATAACAATAACATAGTAATTGTGTGTATATTTTTTCCCTGTACATTTGGTGGTGAATTATAACAATCTAACATTAGATTAGCGATGTCTATATACAAATTTAGAAAGGGAAATAGATTGTATCTGTTAGAACGGGAATCAATGCTTTGTTGCAAATTCACACAGAAGGATGCTGCGTTTTTTTCCCCTAAAACATAAGTTCTTCAGTTGAAATCATTGAGACTTTAGTCGATGTTGCTTTGAAGTGAGTCATTATTATTATCATTGCCATATAAAATTACAGAGGACGGGAAGATTTTTCGACTGTGCCTGCACCTGGACCCTCTTCACCTGTTGCTGGACCCTCTTCATCTGTTGCTGGACCTTCCTCACCTGTTGCTGGACCCTCCTCACCTGTTGCTAGATCCTCATCATCTCTCGCTGGATTTTATCCTGCGGCACCTGGACCCTCTTCATCTGTAGCTGGATCCTCTTTATCTGTATCTGGAGCCTCTTCATCTGTAGCTGGACCCTCTTCCCTAATTACAACTAGGCCTTCCTCACCTGTGGCTGGGCTTTCTTCACGTTTTCTTACTCGCGTTTTACCTTTGTCTCGTCCTTCTTCACCATTATCTGAGCCCCCCTCACCTTTAGTTCAACCGACTCGATCCCAGAAAAAGATAGCTCTCATGAATTCCGAGGAAAAACCGCCTTTACAACAACATTGTGAGAGAACAATCATTGACGTTTCACAAGTGGGAAATCTAGTATCGCAGCTTTCTTGTAGCT
This sequence comes from Plakobranchus ocellatus, assembly GCA_019648995.1. Taxonomy (NCBI): domain Eukaryota; kingdom Metazoa; phylum Mollusca; class Gastropoda; family Plakobranchidae; genus Plakobranchus; species Plakobranchus ocellatus. Next base: position 2,789,532 of record BLXT01006878.1, on the reverse strand, counting down.
CATGTGCATCCCAGACACTAGAAGTGAGGGTCAATAGAGCAAAGAGCAAGGGGATGAGTCTGAAGTTAGAGGCTTTCTGCACTAGCTGTAACTCTGTGGTGGCCTCTACTTTTTCTTCAAAACAGGAAGAAGGATCTGTTTACACAGTACACAAAGCTGCTGTTCTGTCTGCCCTTCTTTGTGGTTTGGGACCAATTACTTTTAGATATTTCTGCCAAAACAGCAACATGCCAGCCCTACACCCTAAAACATTCAATAAAATTGCAGATAGGCTTTTCAAGGAGCAAGACAGAGTTGATAGGATTGTTTTTGAAGAAACGGTAGCCAAATACGTCAAGAGCACGCAAGAGATCGCGGCATAGACATTGATGTGGAAACGGTTTTAGACATAGCTGTGAGTTGTGACGGCACCTGGCTGACAAGAGGCCACCAGTCACATATTGGCATTGGCTGTGTTATTGATGTATTGACAGGCCTGGTGATTGATTGCCTTGTGCTCAGCGACTTTTGTCAGGTGTGTGCCACTACAGGCAAGGTTATCCGGATGCCTATAGACGCTGGCTAGAAACGCACAAAGAAGAGGGTTGCGACAAAAATTTTGATGGGACCTCTGGAATGATGGAGGTAAAAGTGGCAGAAATTTTATTTTTGAGGTCGATAGAGCGTCACAAGCTAAGATATGTCACACTTGTGTCTGATGGGGACTCCAAGGCTTACAACAGGATCTGTGAGGTTGTTCCATATGGAGAGGCACAAATTGAAAAAGAGGAATGTTTGAACCATGTAGGGAAGCGGCTAGGGACAGCCTTGAGGAACTTGGTGTCCGACTGCTCGAAAAGAAAGTTAACTCTTGGTGGAAGAGGCAAGGGCACATTCACTCAAAAGGCTATTCGTAAGCTTAGCATATACTATAGCAGGGTGATAAGATCAGCGCCAACCGCCCATGAGAAGCAAAGAGCTGTCCTTGCCTCTCTTTTCCATTGTTATTCTACGGACAACAACCCACAGCACCAATTTTGCCCAGTAGGAAAAGACTCCTTCTGTTTTTACCAGAGTGCTCTAGCAAAGAAGGAAACACCTGGTCCTCACAGTGTGCACATACACACACCACTGAACAGAAAACTGCTGCACAGCTATATTTACCCAGTATATAGAAGGCTGTCCGACCCCGCCCTAATGAAGAGATGTCAGCTGGCTGCCACACAAAATGCAAATGAATCCCTCCACAATGCCATTTGGACCAAGTGTAGTAAAGAGAAATTCTATACTAGAAGGACTGTACGATTTAGAGCTACATCTGCAATTGCAGAATTTAGTGCTGGTCCCATCTGGGCACACAAAAAATTGATGGAGGCCTATGGTTTGGCGACAGGCGCAGACTCAACAAGATTGGCTAGACAGAGGCAGCAGAAACGACTTGATGACAGCCAGTATGCTGCAAAGAAAAAAATGGTGAAAAGGCGGCAGCAAAGAAGAGAGGCCCGTAGAAAACTGCTTGCCGAGCTACAGGAGGCTGAAGGAGGCCAGGCATACGGCGCTGGCATCGCCTGAAATGGTAGACTTTGTTTTTTCTTTTTATCTGACTTTCTTTTGCGTTTTTCTCAAAATGTATTTTTTTTGGACATACGCTCTTATATCTCCAAAGCTTGTCAAGCGATTCACTTGAAACTTTGCGTACAGCTAACCCGCATGGTGTTCTTGTTTTTGTCAAGAGCGTTTTTTGATTGCATGCATTTTGGTTTTTTTACAATTTTTCTTTGTGAAAAAATGTTTTTTCTACTATATATGCATATATATATATATATTTTATAAATTTATATAAAATACAAATAGATAGCTTTTCATAAATGCCTTTGACAAAATGTTCATATTGGTCATAAAAAATGATTCACGTTTTTAGAAAGCAAATAAGTACTATGGATTTCGAGTAGTAAAAGCCTAAAATCTGCTATTTTGATCCAATATGGCGGCCAAAACAAACGGTTTCCATGGCAACCACACACTGCAGCTGCATAAAACAATATTTTTCCTTCTTTTTTTCACCCAAACTCTATTTTGAAAGACAAAGTTTACCTTTTTTCAACAATTATAAAAAAAAACACCCGTTTCTGCCGTACTTGCCCTTAAGTTTGATCACCTCATTGACTGTAGAGTGTAGTGCAGTCAGAATCATGTTACTGTTAAAGATCTAGATTGTTGTGTTACAAATCAGACTAGTCTAAAGTAAGATGTGGTGGAAGTGGAGTCATAGCATAGATTTAATCTACTGCTATAGAGCAATTTAACAATCAGTTAAATAAAATTTGAAGCGTAAAGCTTAGATCTAATCAAGATCGAGGTCTACTATTTTTATAAGTAATTCTGATCGAAAAACTTCTGATCTTGTCAAACCTAGGCCTACCTGGATCTGACCATGGAATAGAACTAGATCTAGTTTTCTTTTATTGGACTGATTGGTTCAAGAAATCTAACTAAATGTAGATAAAAATGGAGATGTAGAAAAATTTAACTCTTCATGCTCACACCAACGGAGCCACCGTTGATTGAATAGGTTATGAATGGTCGGACCAACGGTGCCAGCGTTGCTTCCGCAACACACAGTTGATCACACCGACGGTCACAGCGTTGCTTGGTTTTGTAGCATATAATCGCAACCAAACCACTTTTATAAAAGCGAAACTTTAATTGTACGAAAAGTTTAATCTTCCTACTTCCTTTTCCTACCATTCTTCCTATACTTTGGTGTTTTTTGAGTCTAAGCGCGGGCTGAAAGCACTCTAGTCTTTTTTTTCTATCTATGATTGAGAGAACTTCATCGTGTGATGTGAAATCTTGTAGATCCAGTAGATTATTATCCTAATTTCAGTGTTTTAGCTACTCATATCAATTTGTTTTTATTCAAATAGATTAGTTTTGCTATGAAATCGTTGCTATCTTTAGATCTAATCTATATCTAGACATATTTAGATATCTAGATCTAAAATCTAGGTCAAGATGTATAAAATGTGATATAATTTCAATGTTATGTAGCTAAATTCACAAAAATTGTACAATAACAAAAACCACACACCTATAAAGCACATTTATTCTTCTTTCAATGATACCAATTTTAGCTCTGTATCTTACTTATGTCAAAAGTTATCAAAGTGTAGGTAATGCATAGCTAAATAAGGATACAGTCTCATTTGAGCCTGTGACCGATGTTGGAAATGTTGTGTGGCCAAAGGGGGAAAAGGGCTGCGAGCATAAAGAGTTAATCTAGACTGTAGTCTATTTTCGTTAGGCCTATGTTTTATTTGTCATCATCAACTAGATCTAGCAGCTGGAGTAGGTCTTCTATCTAGTGGATCTATAATCGCAAACAGTCAAAGGTGTAGATCTAGAGTTTTTAATAGAATTTTCAATTCTATATCCAGGTGTTTTCTAAGACTAATTAAGTCTAGTAATAATTTCCTCATTCAGGCCTACTTATTGTACAACCTTTTTTCCTGCCAAGTGGATATAACCTAATTTAAATGGTAATGACTTAGGGGAGCAAGTTCCTTTTAGTTGTACAACAATTATGAACAGCAATTATTACTGAACAGGAAACATTATGCTACTGATGAGGAGGACCTCCGACTCGTCAGGCTATTAAAAAATAATAGCCCTAAAAACAGACGATTTATACCATTAATGAATTTATTTTGGCATTTTTATGGTGTATGCGAAATCAAGAGCTCTTTATGCCGACCTGAGACAACATTTACAGTTGCCATCCCTATCAACACTATGTAAAATTACCAGCATTGCCAAAAGTCTAGATGACAATTGACATTACCCTTTTCAAATCTGTTTTTGAGCAACTGGATGACCGAAGTCGAGGCTGCGTGCTGATTATTGATGAAATCTATGTCAAGGCGTCTCTTACATACAGGGGTGGAAATGTATTTGGATATGCTCAAGATGTTCCGGAAAAATTAGCAACTACCTTGTTGTGTATTATGGTTAAATGTTCTTTTTGGATCAAAGACATTTCTAGTTAAAATTTTTCCATGTCATTGTCAGGCACTCACCTCCAAGTGTCAATTTACTACTGTTTGTGATGTCATCTCTTACTTGAAGAATGTGGTGCACAAGTTCTTCATTTGTGGTAATAACTGTGAACCAGCGCTCTTTCACCATGGATTGTTGACAACCCTGCACATCCTGAACGACAACTGTTTTTAATTTATGATCCTGTGCATCTTTTGAAGAACATCCGCAGCAGCTGGATGACTGAAAAAACACAGAAGCTCACTTTTCAGCATGAAGTAAAGGTGATAACTGCTGCATGGTCTGATTTGAAGAAACTTTATGAGCATGAATCCACATTTCTTATAAAGCTCTCTGCTGTTCAGCCCATTAACGTTAAAAAAAACTGAAGATATTAGCTCTACAGATGTTTTCTGAGAAGACAAGTGCTGCACGTAAAACTTTTTCTCTCAGCTGTGAATCGTTCCTTCAAACAGCAACTTTTTTGGATGAGGTTATTCACCTGTGGAAAGTATTTAACTGTAAAACACCTCTTCAGAGTAATTACCAAAGGAATCCTGACAGAGCTGCTGTTTATTCTTCAACACAGGGAAGTAGGCAGATTGAAACCCTTCTGGCATGGGCAGATACAGCAAAGGCTATGGAACCAAACAGCCATCCACGTCCGCAGAAACTTGCTCGTGACACAGAAAAAGCTCTCCAATGGACATGCAAATGCACTTGTTGCCCTAAGCACACATCTTCTGAATACTGATGCAGCATATACACACCAATATGTAACCTTAGGATGACATAGAACAACACTTTGGACATTTTAGAATGCCTGTGAGGAATAATTTTTACATGAGTGCTCAGGACATTTACAACACACATGCTATTGATAAAACAAAGTTAATGCAACAAGTTGAGAATGAAACTATAGACCATAGAAATGCTTCCCATATTTGTGAATTTTGCACAAAGGATCTCATAGACTCTGAAATTTTATGCCTTGATGATCTGTCAGAAAAGATTGCAACCATATCTAAAGATGAAAAGATGTGAATATACATTGGTGGATACATTTGTCAAAAGCATCCAGAACACCTTTTGAGGCTTTGAAGGTGATTTCTCTGTATTTAATGATGATATTCAGCATTCACGGACAACCTGAACCAAGGAGGTTTACGATTCCCTTGCCAAGAGTTGCTCCAAATTCTTTGCTATATTTATTTATTCTTTTGTCACACAAGCGCCAGTCTTACATTTTTCACAGCCTTTTTGTAAACAGCATTTAAAGAAAATCTCTCTCTCTCTCTCTCTCTCTCTCTCTCTCTCTCTCTCTCTCTCTTTCTCTCTCTCTCGCCTATTTTTTTCTTTTATCAGTGTTTTGTTTTCTCTCATTTTTTGCTTATCATTCCTCTCTATTGCTATCTTTCTCTTGTTCACTTCAACTTTTCATTACTTGCTATTAAAAAAATATATGTTGTCTTAACGGGCGGATTTTAATGGGATATATATTTCGGTTTTTTTTCTGATTAATTAGAACTTTAAGCTGAATTTTTTTTTTTTTTTAAATTATAAACTTGACAACAATCTACTGATAGCTTACATTATCCAACTTCCCTCTCTCTCTCTCTCTCTCTCTCTCTCTCTCTCTCTCTCTCTCTCTCTCTTCTCTTCTCTTCTCTTCTCTTCTCTCTTTGTATTTATGCCTGTGAGCTTTCTTTTTTCTCTACTTTGGTATTTCAATGATTTTTTTTATTGATTGTGCAGTTTATTCTTTCACTAGTGTGGTTATTACTGCCGAATTATTTTTTAATGGAATCATCAGAGGTCTTTACCTTTATCTTTTTAAAGTTTTCTCTCCGCCTCCGTCTCCCTATCTCTTTCTCTGTCTGTCTGTCGTTCCAAATATTTGATAACTGAAATAAATTTATTACTTAAAGTTTTCCTTTATAATTAATTAATTATAAAATATATACAGGCTGTAATTTTTTTTTTTTTTATTCCTTTCCCTTTCTCTTTCTTTTGGACTCCATTTTTTAAAGTTTAAAAATACAGAAATGTTTTAACTGATAAAACAAAATTAAAGTTACATCTTTGTGTATTTATAACAAATCAGAGTCTAGATCTAGACCCGTGACACTAATCCTAGCGCAACATGCTTTGCCAGCCCAGCAGTGCAGTAGGCCTTCAATTGTTCCGCGGCCTAGGCTAGGAAGCAGGCTTGTGTATGCTTACATTATCATACATTTTTGTTGCACAATGTATGTGAGCAAAAAGATGCATACAATAGGATTTTGTTCTCGATCCTGAAGATTCCATTGATTCAATGTTTTACTAAATTCAACTAGGTTGACGCAAAGCTTTTTGAGGTGCAATGCTGATCATGTGCTGGGTGAATTAGTAAATTTTACATAACAGCTTCTTAAAAAAAAGCACCTAAAGTTAGAGGAGTATTTACATGTATTTCAAGCTAATATTATCAGCTTTTAAATAAACACTTGTAATAGATGTGATCATCAGCATTATAGCTTCAATGTATTCATATACATAACATGTACATGTTTGTGTCATTCCCATGTTACCAGAATACTTTTGATAGTTTAAAGTAACTTGAACTAAAAATTTATTCACAAAAAGTGGCCTGTGTGCACTTATTTTTAGAATGAATTGTTACTGTTTTTACCTATGATCCATATTTGTCGTCCTTTTGAGAAGTTATTGTGAATACTTTAGTTTGCTGTATGGCCTTTTTTCCTATTTACAATACCCATTGTAGTCAACCAATCCCAGAGAAAACTAGCATCTTTATGGACAAAAATATCTCACTGAGTAACTTGTATGATCACAATTCAATACAGGGAGCATACACTGTAAAATGAAATATAGTTCGCTTATAAACTTTCTTGAATATAAACTAAATGAAATGTTTTTCTGATGGTGAGATCATCGCCTTGTAATAATTTCTAGAATACTGCGTTAGTTTGATCCTGAACTCATTGTTTTTACATGATATAGAACTAAGAAGGTTTTCAAATTCTTGGAATGGAATTGAAATTTTTCTTAGTATGTATGTTTGGTTTTTTTTATGCAAATTTGAATGCAATTTGTTTCTAAAAATTTCAAATTGAGGACACACACCAGCGAATCTTTCTGAAGCCCAACCTTGAGCCTATAATCTTTAAAAGTTCCAAAGAGTTTATTGATTTTTTTCTTCACTCTTTCAGATGGCTCTATTGATGCACCTCCTTCTTTCAAACCTGCAAAGAAATACTCGGATATATCAGGCCTGGAGGTGATTTCTGTCAATTAAGAGCAAATGTTAACTTTTTAAGACTTATTTTCATAATTAAGTAGAATCATTGGATTTTAGATTTTTGTTTGAATGGTTTCAGTTTTCTTTAAAATGTTTCATTTATGTATTGGTAAAGAATAGGAGTCCATATATATTTTTAAAGTATGTGAGTCTAACAGTTTGGGGGATTATGTTTGCTCTCTGGGGTTATGTTAAAATTCAAATTCAGCTTTAAAAAATCACACTTCTCTGTTTTTGTATTAAATTTTACTGTAGATCTGGCAAAGCCCAAGACTCATAAATGTATCTTGTAAAATTTAGACCTCAGTGACAACTGCATCTAGCCTAGAATACATACAATGGAACTCAGTAATAACGAAAAGTTTTGCTCTTATCATATAAAATGTTGTTCAAGGGTTGTCGTTATTCCTAGAAGAGGGATTAAAGAGGATTTTTTTATTCCTCTTCATGATAGTTAAATGCTGGCAAAACCAATCATTTTCATGGTTTCCTGTGAAGTCTAATCAGACTGGAGCATTAAAAAAAATAATCATTTTCCTTTTATTTATTGGTACATATAGTAGAGAATGTTCAACATAGATCAAGCAATGAACAGAGATGGAAAGGATGAGGAGGGTAATGAATACACTCAGTCAGTTGCAGTTGACTAAGTTCTGTTCTTGGCTTGTTCCTAATTTCTAGGATGATACTCCCCTTCCTTCTCTTCCTCTCTCACTCTAGCCCATTAATGTGGTTATGTTTCCAAACTCAACTTTCTCCTCGTACTCAACACATCGACAACCAATTCCTATTGTACAATACCCTCCCCCATTCCCAATTGGCACCCTTTATTACAAGGTCAGGGGACAGAGTAGAGTGGCTTTATGATCATATCTGCGTAACACAAAGCATGTGCCACTTATACTGTTATAGCTCTCTGGCTCACATGGTGGGTAATCCCACTTCACAGGCTGGGCTTGAGGGGTTGGATTGTTCAAGACCCTAGCATGTGAACTGGTTTTGCTAAGCATGGTGTGGGGGAAAGGGGCACAGCAAGATACTCGGCATTGTGAACTTTGATACCGGTACTTTAATTTCGTAATACCAGACAATCTACATTGATCTAGGCCATCTTTAAATGGCAAAGAAGTTTCATGCTTGAGATCATTGGGCAGGGGAAATTTAAGATTCTTTTTGCTTCTCTTTTCCTTTTCCAGATTTTGTTATTATTATAACCAACGGAAGCAGTTCTTTTACTCATTATTTCAAAATGTAATTATATTTTCTATATTTTAGATAAAAAAACGGGACTTTTCAAATCTCTTATTATAGCAATAGTTCTTTATTATCTTTAAAAATAGGTTCCACTGTACTTTATTGTTTCTCAGAATTTCCCATTCTACAGCCTTCTTGAAAAGAAGAGGCTTCGTGGCATTGTCGCATATTTTGTGTCACAACTCACAGGCTTATGATCATGCTGTGAGCTTAAACTAAAGATAAGACTTGTTCGTTTTCCAATTCATGGTATAAAATAAATACTAATTATAAATGTACTTTCCATGAAACAATTTTTTTTCTGCACCACACTAGCCGTAATTCATGCACCGCCACTGTCAAAGAAAGTACCTCTTTAATTCCATAGTCTTTGGAAGGTTGTACATTCTGCTGCTTAAGCTTGAAATTTGCCATAATATAATAGGAAGTGAAAAAAATGCTTGCAGTAACTTGGAAGCCGGTAGAGAAAATAAACAACATGAGAGGACCATTCAATTGCCTTGTTGCACAATATTATTTATAGGGTTTTTTTTCCGAATTTGAATTGTGATGCTAGCCACTACTAACTATTGCCCGGTCAAGGCTACTGAGGTATTTCTATTAGATCTACATAAAAAAGTCAGACTGCGCAGAAAATTAAAAGCTGTACATGTTTAGATTTATAATTGCACAGACTGGTTTGCCAATTTTGATTGCTTATTCACTCTAAAATGTTTTCCATAATGTATGATCGGATTATTTAAGTTTTGAGGTTAGATCCAAGGTTGCTTGCTAGGCCGACTAGTTCCATTTTCGATAACACTGTTGCAACGCATCAAATTAAGCAATAAAAAACTGACCCTGCGCCCTAAAACATGTTTCAAAATCTAGCCAAGGGTATCTCAGGGTGAATTACAAAAAATTCCGATTTTTTTTAACAAAACTGTTTTTTAAAAGATGAGCTCAATTGCTGACATGCTGAGCTAGTGTTTGGACAGAAAAATGCAGTGACGTCTAAATGGTCCAGAGCCCGGAAACCAGGTAATGGCCGATAGTGACGTTGCACAGCAACAAGGCAATGGAAAAGAAACTTAGATTTGTCAAAGGATTGTGCCTGGATGAGCAAAGAAAACCTTTATAAATTGACAAGTACTGTTAACATATATATATTTTATATACATGTATATATGAAAAAGGTGGAAATGTGGATCGAAAACGATGATGGATATTATGCGTATTTGTAAGCAGATATGGTCAGCATCTGAGCTTTCATTTTAGATTAAGAGCTGTTGTTTATACAATTTCCCTTGTTTTGACCTATCAGCAAAAGCTCCGTTGATGTGATTATGTTGAATTGAAGCTCCCATCAATCCATGTTTTTTCAAAAATGGTTGACTTCTTTATAGACTAAGCCATGAAGGGCTTGCATTTTCTAAGCTATTGATGTTTGTTTTTTCTGTTGTGCAAAACTTTCATGAGAAATATAAAATCTTTTTTTATACCAGATTGGGGCTTTTTTGTTGAAGCAAATATTTATCAAAATAAAATCGATGATCATCCACAGGCCAGATACACTGATCCTCAAACGAAAATGCGATTTGCCAATGCTGATGAGTATGGAAGAGTACGAATGCTACCTGGTGACATTATTTCAGGATGCTTACAACTTAGGAAAGCAAAGACTTTGNCCATGAAATGGAAATTTCTGCAGTGAAGATGAATGTAAATTTATACTGTTTAGGCTACTAGTATTTTATTGAAATGAATGTTTCTAAGATATGATAAAGAAAAGATTTGTCTTTCGTTTTCTGTTTTTTTACAATATATGCAATTAATAATATCAGGTTACATCAAATGTTTGAAGTTATCTAACACCTGCAAGCATGATATTGAATTTCAGTGAGTGTCACTGTTGTCACATAGCGTATTTTAAATTTTTGCAAATTAGGCAATTGGTCCATCAAAATTTAGTCTAGAGTTTTTGGTGTTATGAAACCGTAGTTTTCATCACTGATACAAAATTTGTTGACAGGAGCTTGTAACGCTTTTGATGTTGTGTGTACAGTTGCTATCAATTAAAGAAGTCACTCAGTTTGTGGCCACATGATTATATTTTACATTTGTTTTTTTTTTTTTATTTAATCAATATTCTAAACATGTCAGCTCTCTAGCTCCTTTGGTCATTCTAAAAGAGTCCTCCTTAAAGTCCTTTACCAGATTTCTGTCTTTCCCTGTTCTCCCTTACTCATGCTTATATTTCTGCAAGTAACTTTGATTCTATTTTATATATATGTGCATTTTGATTCTATTTCATATATTTTTATTTTTCTATTATTTTGGAATATTGAATGTGTTGTAGGCTGAAGAGGAGGGGGGATGGGGCAAACCTATAGGTGCAGTGCATAGATGTACATTATTCTTAGGCCTAATCGTCACTGGTCACTGTTGACGTATTGATGGTCGGTGGATTGCACTAACATCACTCACCTGGACTAGACTTTTTTTTTTCAACACACATACATGTATCTTTGTGAGAAAAGCAAGCACAAAAATTTTGACAACAAATCTGAAACAAGCGACCTTGAATTAAGGGAATCAGCAGAATTGAAATTTTAATATTAGTAGAAATAATTTTGGGATATATTTTTCCCTTTTTTAATCTGATAACTTTTAAGTCAATGGTTTTGTTGAAGTCAATAATTTAGACTCTGAGACTAACTATAAGAACAATTTGAACCCAGAAATGAACTTGGACGCTTGGCGCAAGATTGTCTGATTGTCGCTTGGCTCTGGCCATTGCCAGAGTGTGATAATTATATGTGGATCTAAAACTTGATATTCAATCAGGCCTGCTTATCTTTCTTTGATATGTCAACATATCTTCAAACTGACCAAAAGGAAATTGTCTGATACAGAAATTTCAATACGCAAGGGACGACAGCATTGTATTTAAAAGAATGAATTGAGGCATTCTGGGTTTTACTATTAGGAAAAGAATAAAGGACAGTTTAATGTACTTTTAAGTTCCAACTGAGAAAAGCTAGTAAAATTGAAATCTAATGGCAACATTGAAATCTGGGACCCGAAATTAATTAAACAAGTCATTACAGTAAGAGAAATGAAAATTTTAAGGACAATTTTTCTGTTCATATAATAATCTAGGACCTATTTGCACAACATTAAGGTGAACAGATTGGAATGTATGCACAGAAACGATGTGATAGGCCTTTTGGCCGAGTCAGTGTTTGTGCTGATTTAAAGAGGATCTGATTCATGTATTCTCTACACTTCCCCGTCTTAAAGGTACACCTCTATGATTTTAACTTTAAGTAATTTTTTTTTTTTTTGGAACTCCGTTAAATTTTTTTTATTTGATCAGCATCAGTTCATATCATATTCAGGTTTGTTCTGCATTTTGATCTAATGTTGCCATATTTTTGCCCACGATGTTCCTCAAGTTTTTTCAAGGGTAGCCATATCTGGGTATAATTTACTTCCTGGCTACTTTGAATGTAGATCTTCATGCCCAGATCGAGGCTGCATCTGTCACAGCTAGGCTGACATCCAGTATTACTTCATTTTTTAAAACTTATCCAGTATTGTTTGAATAAAGGTCGTACATAATCTGGAATAATTATGGTTCACAATAAATATGGCACTCAGAACAGCTAGCTTATGGACAAACATACTCACTTGGGCTCCCATTTGAGTCATAAGTTGATGCCAGTAAGGCTAGCATAGTGGAAACAAAATTTTATTGAAGTGTAACTGAAAATAAATGGAACTAGTAATAAACCCTCGTGTATTCAAAATTATAAACAACAGTAGACACTGTTCACTCATAAGACTCTATTTTTTTTTTTTTGTCTACAACTAGAATGAATAAATGTAAAATTTGGCAAAAAACTGAAATTCACAGTAACCAAAATAAAAAAATACAGCCACAACATTGAATGAAAGACTTAAACATCAAGATCAGTGTAGCAGTGCAATTTTCTGAAGCACAGACAAAGTTACTTTGTTATATTTAAGTTTCAAATGTTTATTTTCAAAAGCTTTTTTCCATTTTACAGCAACCAACTTGAAATTGACAATAAATATGTTCATCGAGCAAAGAACTTCTCATTTTCAATTAACATCATACATACACTAATTTTTAGGCTTAAGGGTTGAAAAAAAAAAAAGCGTACTAAGCAAGTAGTTAAAATGACAGAATTCAATTTTCTTTTTTGTAACCACCTTTTTCATTCATTTAACAATTTGCCTTAAAGAAAAGTTTGAAATAATATCACTAGCTTAATGAGCAACCTTATTATTCCGAAAAGTTATATTTTGGGTTGGTTTTTTTTCAATTCATTGAGACTAGTGAGTTTAAGATGTAATACCTGAGAAAAAAATTATGTAATCCCTTGATAGTCAATTATGACCAATACCATCTGTGCTTTGGAGGTTAAAATTTATATATCCTAAGCTTTAGATAACTAAATCTGTATCTATGTTGTGAGAATTATAGTTTTAAAAAAAGAGGAATAAGTATTTTGTGTCTGTATTGGTTTCTTTGCAAGTCTGATTACTTTTCACTCGGCCGTCAACAACTGTCAAACGATGAAACATCTGAAATGCTCGGTCTCTCATCAGGTATAATTTTTCAAATACAAGGAAAAAGACATTATTACAAAGACTGTACAACTCAAGCATGAAATTTTCATGCAATTTTGCTTGTGATAGCAAGATGAAGACTCTGAAGCTGGGAAGCCCATTTGTCTAAAGCATTGTAACGAGCTGTGCCTGTTGATTCACGGTCCAATTCAAGAACTTGATTCACCTGATCAATTCTGCCGTTGACAGTGCTTGAACAGACAAAAAAATTATATTAAAAAAAACATAAATCAACATGAGATTATTGTGATAATACAGCAGTTAAAATGTAAATTCAAAGACCAGTCAACTTTCTGATACGTGCATATAAGGTGTGTCTGGGTTTATACACTTTTAAGCCAGTTGGATTTGTTTTGAGGGTTGTATCCTTGACCAAAGTTTAGTAATTTTTTTTTTAATTCGCCTCAAATTTAGTCAAAAACAAGAGTCTTTCTTCTAGCAAAATGATCAAAAAGTTAAAATCAAGTAAGTGAAAAAAACCTCATTAAAATTAAATCATAACTTGTCATTAAGTTTGCAAATGGCACTTAAGACCTTCAACAACCTGTAGGGTGTAGCTTTGATTTGAAGAAGGAAAGTTTTCATGGCACAGTATATGGCTTTGAAACAATAAAAAGTACATTATGCAACATAGTCAACATTCATGGATTGTTTTATCAAGACATCCATTATAGTGGAATCAAGCACAGTATTCAATCTAAGAGAAAACAATCTAGATACAATTGCAATACAGGTTCATGTATAGATATTGTGCATTATGATATTAAAACCCACTAAAAATACCTCACTTTAATTTTTTATCAAATGACTCTTTATTTAAGTGTGTTCTGATAAATGGTTTTTATTTCTGGCCACTTTGAATTAAGCAAACTACATTATAAAATGGGAACACTTTTCCCTTGTTTCAAATTATCTTTTTGGACTTGACTTTAATAGCCTATATCTTGCAAAGAATCAATAAATCTCTATTGAGCTCTCACAACTACAAATATTCAGACTTGATCAATGGGTTAAAATGTTCATAATGTTGGGCTGGTCTTGAAACATTAGACAAATACATAAAACTAGATGTAAATCAAGATAACAGCATCTCATTCCTCACTACACTTTTCTTTTCTTTTTTTTATATTCAGAGGATGAGTGTTGTATGCACATAATGCATACTTATTGTTTTGCCCATTTGCAAGTGGCTGGCAATGGAGCTTATCAATATCATAAAAAATCTAATAATAATAGGTATGCCAAACTGAAATTTTCATACTCTCATGAGCGAATTATTTTTACCTTGAGCTTTTCCAGCTTGGAAAATCATTTCATTTAGTGTATTAAACATAGCTGTGGCTTAAAAAACAAAAATGTTATGAATTTTTAAAATATTTAATTTTGTGGTTAGAATTCAGCCTATTGTAATCAGTGCCTATGACCATTTTTCAACAAAGGGTCTAACTTAAAAAAATATGCATGTGACAATCAAGAAATTCACCATGTGTACAACAAAGTCAACAATAATAATGCTCAATTTTTTCTGTGATACTGAACCACACAGTTTGATGCACAAAGTGACCCCAAAAGATATATTTAACGTTTTCTAACAAAATCTTTATTTTGGGTTTGCTATCAGTTTTGAAACCTTACATTAAGTTTATAATTTCAGATAAAAAGTGTTGTTTTGAGTGACAAATAACTTATTTTAGAATTTAGCAATAGATCAACCTCTGTTCTTGACTTTAGCCTATCTGTAATGAACAGCAAAAAGGATTAACTTGATAAAGTTGTTGCTACCCTTGCCTGTTGCCCATGACTTGTGATTTTTAATATAAGTCATTCTCTGTCTACCTCTACTGCATTTGCTTCAATCTTTCCAGTAATTGTTAAGTGTTCTAAATCCTTGTGTTAGCAAATATGGCCTAAAAATAGTAAAAACTGTAGTTGCCTCTGTCTTATGGTTTTAATTAATGATCGCTGAAGATTAGCCACTTTCAGTACCAATTTAGTGGACTTTTTTTTCTGTCTATGATATCCTCATCATTCTTCTGATAAACCCCATCTCTACTGTTTCTAGTTTTTTTCCCTGTTTCCTTGTTTAATCGTACAACACTCACTACCATACAATAGTACTGACCATACATATGATTTCATTATCCTTATTTTGGTTTTCATACTTATTTTTCTGTTTGCCAGTATTAGTTTCATTTTTCAAAATGTATCTTTAACCATAGTTATTCTTTTACTTATTTCACTTGTGCATCTGCCATCTGATCTATAAAGTAACCCCAGATTATAGATATTTGAATTTTGCTTGATTTGGGGCTATAGGATTTCTTTGAGATGACCGTACATTCCGTTTCAATTTCAATGATCACACTCTACTGCATCATATTTTTTTTAAAATTATGAGTAGATCTCCATCTAGTCCTGGAAAACACCTAGGGAATTAGAATAATACATGGGTGTTCATATTAACTGTGAAGAAAAAAAAACTAATCCTAAATGCTTTTTAAAATCCCACCAATTAATTCTTCTCCTGTGGATTAATTTTTGCGAATCTCACTAAATACTACCTATGTCTTTCATCCAAATGTTCAATTTCATAAAATTTCACAATACTTTTAAAAGATGCAAAGTTCAACCCAGTTGACAAGCAGATCAATGAAATTTTCTAAGATACCAAAAATTTTGTAGGTTTCTTGAGGATTTTTTCCTTTGACAAGCAGATCAATGAAATTTTCTAAGATACCAAAAATTTTGTAGGTTTCTTGAGGATTTTTTCCTTTTCACAATACTTTTAAAAGATGCAAAGTTCAACCCAGATGACAAGCAGATCAATGAAATTTTCTAAGATACCAAAAATTTTGTAGGTTTCTTGAGGATTTTTTCCTTTATTTTGTTCATCCATGAATTAAATTTACCAATTCAGAGATCATCACAAAGAAATATGTTTGTTTTCCAGCAGTTCCAAATTAGAGAGAGGGTCTTCATTTCTTTCAACAGTGTTTCATAGATCAAGGTAATGAATACTTTAATCCCAGAAAAAAAAAAAATCATGTAAACTAGAAAAATCTAGATCGTATATAATAAAGATGTTGAGATTACCTGTCTAGGATACAGGAAACAAGCAAGTTTTCCACTTCCAGGGCATCAATGTTCAGTTCCTGTTGATAAGATAAACTTGTATTGACATTAAAAAGAATATATCATTTCATTACATAAAGATATATTAGGAACAAAATCGACATAAAATGTTAATATCTAAAAGAGCTGCTTTCTCTTAAAGTATGAAAACATATTTTATTGAGGTTATTGATGTAATTGTGCAAATTTATCACAAAAAAAATGATAAGCCTTTTAGTCAAGGCTTCCATTTTTTTTTTTTAAATTTTGTAATTTTCCCCCTTTGGAAGGGAAGTTTCTATCTACAGGATATATGGAAATTATGTCTATTTGGCCTTTTTGGGGGGCACAAAATGCCCATTTTGGGGCTACATTAACACCTAAAGGACTGTTGACGATAATATTCGCCAAAAAGACATTATTTGTGATATTCTTCTATGTCAAATTAGTCTATGTTAAAAGAAAAGTGTTTATTGCCAAATAATCATAAGTTTTCACTGAAAGTTTCCAGGAGCCTAAAAATTTCTACACGTAATCTCAACTGCATATTGGTGTGACAGCCACAAACAGAACATAAATGAAGCATAAATGATGGCAATAGTTACAACCACAGGGACCATCCAGTTCTTACTCTAAAATGTGTACCTTAGATATGAAAGGGATATGAATTCTTGTGTAGGGCTTGATCAGTTTGATGAGAACTTGAGTCCGGATGTTCCTCAATAAATCTACAATAAAATATAACAAAATTTAAACATTCAACTTAATCTAAATATTCAACACAATAAAAAAATTATAATTTGGAGCTTCTGAGTTTAATAGTGCCGCCAAATATTTCTTTAATAGACAATTCATGAGCCAGAGATGGGCACAACTCAACCAAAAAAAATCCTGAGGTAGTTCCATGTATGTATATACCTACAATATATCATATTTAGTAGGAAAAAAATTCGGAATTCGTGAAAAATCCGGAGAATGCCCATCTCTAATGTAATAAGCAATCTATATTTTCAACTATCACGCAGAGATTCTAGACATTGAATCATTATTTGTATCTTCTGAGCAACAACTTCCACATTATGCCAAATTAATTTTAAAAAGGAAAATTACTGCTTTATCTTCTCTCACTACCAAATAATTTGGCAACCACTCAACAATGAAAAGCCTGAAAGGTCCCTCCATTATCATACAGACTGACAAAACTTGTACACCCTAGAGCAATGGATCTGGAGAGATGCAAACAAACTATGACATTGATAAATATGCCAATGAAACAAAAATTTTACCACAACCACCTTGCAATACAAATAGTCTTATAAAGAAGGAATACTAAAAATAAAAATTTTGGGAAACTTTTGCAGGTCTATTTTTCATCTGATAGTTACCTCAAATCCAAATTGAAGTATCTATCTCTTCTAAAATTTTTAGTAAAAATATTTTTAAAAAAAATAAAAAATAAAACAAAACAAAACCCAAGTAATCTCTTAACTGAAGTCTCACAGTTATTCTTGGCCTAAATATTTTTGTTTTGATTTCTTTAGTTAATGAAGAGTATAAACAATGTATGAAATATACAGAGCAAAATGTATGTACCCAGTTGTGGAAGATATAATAGTATAATGGGTGTTAAAAAGAGATTATTCTATATGTGGTGATTTCCTATACTTTTGCCATAGTTGTTTGGATCTAGCCAAATAAGTTAGAATTGATTTGAAGTTTGTCAGGAAAACTTCATCTGTAGAATCTCGATCTATGTAAATCAACTTTGTATAGATATCAAGATCTAGAAGTTAAATAATCTAAAGAAGCTTTACATATATCACTTCATTCCTAAACATTGTCACAGTCAGTTAAATATGATTATTTAAATTTGAAGGAAATGTCACTGCACTGCATTCATCCCTTTACTCTGCAGATTTTCAAATTATAAACTGAAAATAATACCATGCAGTTCTATGAAGAACTCTGACACAGGTCTATTGTTTAACTCAATGCTCACTTCAACAGAGTCAAGTCATACATGTTCAGTTCATGAACAATTTGTATCTTGTCAATTATTCATCTCTAAAGATTTGATGGCAAGGCTGAGTACAGATAACAAAAAATAGAATAACATTAAGAACTGTGAACATAATGTCATGGTCATCAGCGGAGATACCTTGACCCAAATGATTGAAGATAGGAAAGTCAAGAAATATAAGATATAAAAACAAAAAAGAGAACGAAACTGTTTTGGTAAGCTAGAAAGTCTTAAAATTTTCAAACTAATAGCTAGCTAAAAGATACAATAAAAAAAATAGCGTTTGTATCTCCACAAAGAAGGCAGGATAGCACAATACATTGAAAATAAATCCTTTACAGATTTTTTTTTAACTGATAAAAAGCGTTATCGCCCGCCACCACCCTTTATGGGTGTTGGCGGGAGCGCCTCCTTTATGGGTGTTGGCGGGAGCGCCCGCTATCACCCGTTGATACTTGACTATAGCATATACTTTTAAACTACGGAATAAGCCCCTTTATTTTCTTTACAGTGGCTGAGCCTTAATAGTTTCTGCTGCTTGAAGAGTTCTACTTTCGCTTTCCGTTTACTGTTCTAAAATTGAATGAATGGTTACCGAGTAACAATTTCTTCAAATGACCTTCAACTTGCTCTCGCAACTGACAGACAGATCGACGAGTAAAGAAGATGAAGATGAGGATAGCCCTGTAGATGATGTTGGAGTTGAAACTGATGATGAAAGTGATGTTAATTTTGATGTAGAGGAGGGAGAAGGTGATGGGCTACATCTAGACTCTTCCGACGATGATGAATCTGAATGTAGATCTAGGTCTAGATATAGATCTAGTCCTAGCCCCACTGCCGAGATCGTGTTGTCAATTTTTTTCAATATCCCATCATATCACTGATACTTAATGTTATATATCGTAAGAAAGTGCATCCAATCTTCTATTTTTTGGTGTTTGAATTATGTTTGTACCTTCCTTGGTTTAAAATTAATCACAAATTTTGTAAAACGTGTACTTTTGTAAATTAGGATTATGCCCCTTACACCCGCCATAGGCCATTGTTAATTACGAGCTGGGCCAGCCCTCTATCAGTTAATCAATACGATGTACAGTTAAAATAAATTTTGGGACCAATTCTCTGAGTTTCTGGGCAATACATTGATTTCTTAAGGGCAAAATTTATTACTTGAATATCTTCAGAAATGCAAAGAGCAAACACAGAGCCCTGTTAAACTACCTTCAATGTGTTCTCTGATGAAAGGATCCTCCATAATGTTTTGCCTGTTTGTCTTCAAAATCTTCTCAAAATCGTTAATATCATTGTTTTGGTAGGCACTGAAATACATAGAATAAAATGACCAGAAATGAACAAAGATCATAAAGAGGCTCTTTTTTGATGGTTCACACTAAAATAAAAAAAATGGAAAAGCATTTGCTGTTACTTCCAAAATCAAGTAAATAAAAGAGTGGATCTAGAATGCTTCTGTCTTCCTCATTTAATTTTGTATAATATCTAATACTATCTCATATTTAAAGTGATTCATGCGATTCAAAAAAGAATCAAATTAATTTGATTTCAACATCACAAAAGGCACCTCACAACTGTTGCAACAAAACCTCATAAAAGTACTTTTAAGAAAGCCAACAAGTTTCAAATGAGATAGCAATGCATGAAGAGTTACATACACAAAATGAGGCATCTGAACTTTAAATGATTATATGACATACCCTTTACAAATTATGCATTCGAATTGTAAATTATTGCATGACATGCTGATTTATAATTTGCAATACTCACTCTTTAAAAGTTTGAGTCCTATCAGTTACTGCATGTTTAACTAATAGAAATCATATGGAAAAAGCAAATTGGTCCAACTTTCACTTACTGTTTGTGCAAAACATTATAAAAAAGCAACAAAAAATACAGCTATGAAAACCATATTCAACAAAAAAAAAAATCTAAAAAAAACGACATAAGAGGATTTATTATATTTTAGCATCATTCTTTATTCTACAGGACTAAAGTACACCTAGACAAATATTCAAGCATGTCTTTTTGATTGAGGTTATTTTCAAGTGTAAAGTGTAAAATAAAATACATCAAGTGAGAAAAAAAAAGGTCTTTGAACACAAGCAGATGATACATTCATGTTTCTTATTCATCAAACACATACATTAATAAAAAAAAATTAATGAAACTAAACACATTTTTACTGTTCTACATAAATGAAATGTTAAACATCTTTATTTTCATGAAAAAAACAAACTTCGAGCTGCCCCTCAAAATGAGGCGAGTTGCAGATGGACATCACTGAGATCAAATCAAAATATAAAAATCAAATTTGTCCAATGCTTTATAAAGTCGAAAGCATATCTTTAGAAAGTTCTGCACATAGTGTAGTGAGTATTTTCATCCCTCCATTTCATTCTTTTAATTTTTTTTCATTTTAAATCAGTCGTGCAGAACAGCAACTAGACTCATTTTGTAATTCCGCTACATAATTGCTTTTTGTGGCCAAATCTTTTCTTTGTATCAATAATGTATCTACACTGTTATGAATGAAAGCCTTCAATTTATATGGGTTAAAAGGAATTAATCAATACTTTACTTATGATGAATTTTGTAAATGCCATTTCTGAATAACATATTCAAAAACTAAAGTAAACAAATTTATATCAAATTAATGTACCTGACTAGGTTTGTCATGGCCAAAATTTCTGGGTCATTTTTGTAGGGCTTGGTCTCCTGTGAGTCAAATGGGTTGATGCCTGACTTCATAAGCATGTTGGCTAGTACAAGGTACTTAAGGCAAGTTGTTCTCCTATTCAGTGAAAAAAAAAGACAGTGTGAGAATAGTAAATTTTAAGGGTATAAATAAATATTCTGTGACAAAATCAATAAATTTGATCACACAGAGAGTAAAGACTTTTAACAAAAGTGACAAAATGCATCGAGTTTTCACACTTTCAAAAAGTCTGTTGGCTGTTCTCACTCCTTATCATTACTTCTAATGAATAGACAACTCTAATTTGTTTCAAGACTTTATTTTTTGCATCAGACTTAAAACCATTCTTAATATATTTAAGTACTCATGGAAACCTTGACTCAGTGTATACAAAAAGATCCATAACAAAACTTTTGAAAGGGCATGAACTTGACATTTTTCTGATGCATTTGAATTTTTTCATCTATGGCCAGCTGTGGTGCAAACACAATCATATTTGCTAATAAAGGGATTGCCTTTTACACTCTTTTATGACACTTTAGTTTTTGCAAGTTTTAGCGCAACAGATTTTCATTGGCAATGAGAGAATTCATTCATTGTATTCATTAAAAAGCAATACATATACTGTATGTAACACCTCCATTATGAATGGTGAAATGAGAACATTCTTGGGACTCACAATGTATGTCAGCAAGGTATTTTGCCACACAAATGTTGATGTATGCCGTAGCAAAA
Source organism: Plakobranchus ocellatus (assembly GCA_019648995.1). Lineage (NCBI taxonomy): Eukaryota > Metazoa > Mollusca > Gastropoda > Plakobranchidae > Plakobranchus > Plakobranchus ocellatus. Next base: position 2,767,746 of record BLXT01006878.1, on the reverse strand, counting down.
TGGTCGATGATAAAATTATTCAAACACAATTTCAAAATGGCTCCTTTTTTTAATAACAATCATAAAAAAGGCCAAAAAAAAGATACCTTGGGCTACCAGATTCATCATAATTCTTAAAAGCCTCAAAGAAATCTGTATGGGCTTTTTCATACTCTCCTTCTCTAAGGTGCATTTTGCCACCACACTCTGGGAGACCAAAAAGAAAAGGAAACATACACACTGTAATTGAAAATCCAATGGCTGAATTCCTGGCATGGAAAGGGGAAAAGAAAAGTCTTTGGAATTTATAAACACAAAAAATAAGAATAAAATATTATATTCATTTGTCAACAAAAACAAAACGCATGTTTGTGACTGATAAATTGTTATGATTTCCCATATGAAAGCAAAACAGTGAAAATTATGGTACATATTACTTTATATACAGATTCGAGTAAGGCAATAATCTCCTTACCTCTTATGACCCCCATGATGAGAGGGTGGGGAATAGCTGACTTGATGTGAAGAGACTGTTCATAAAGAGCCTGAAGGGAAAAATAAACACAGTTTTCTCCAATATCCAAGCATTTAAGTTATCTTATAAAGATAATAATAAAACTTTAAAATCTAGTAATTTGAGCAAAAAAGGTCTAGAGAACAATTCAAATACAACTTAAATTTTTCAGATCCTTGATAGCTCATTCTTTACATTTTGTGCAGGGGTGAAAAGGCAAAATGTTCAGGGATATGTCTTGGCTTTGTCCTAAATGAAATTCAAGAAGATATGTAATTTGAATGCAGTATTTTCTCAAAATAGCTCATTCTTTATATTTTGTGCAGGGGTGAAAAGGCAAAATGTTCAGGGATATGTCTTGGCTTTGTGCTAGATGAAATTCAAGAAGATATGTAATTTGAATGCAGTATTTTCTCAAAAAGTGCTATAGCCAAATCATAATGTATGATAGGTTTCAAGGGATATTGCCCAAGAAAAAAAAAATAATGAAGAAATGAGGATATTTAATGTCAAGTACAAGCAAATAAAGGCTAATGACTTGTACACAGATGTAAATCAGTTGGTAATAGCAAAGAAACCAATTGTTACTAACCTAGCTACAGCCATAGTAATAGCCATATTATTATATGAAATAAATATTTATGTCTACAAGCTGTTTAAACTTTTGATTGTCTTTCCCTTTCAATTTTATTTTTCATATCATGAGGCTATGTCATCAGCTGCCAATGTAATAACATTTGAAACAAATGCATCAGCATTAAATTAGGTTCAGTATAAACTGCTTGAAAGAAACCACAAGCAACTTAAAATTTAATGTTTAAACATCCTGATTATGCTACCATTCTCATTAAATTTGCAAACAGCTTCTTTATATATAAGAACAAGAAATATTCCTATTTTCAGACCATATATTTGAAGAAATATCTTGAAATGCAACTGTACATTAATGATTACATTAGCTGTACATATAGCTGCCCAAACCTAAACGTATGCATTAGAAAAACCGTTCACAAGATACACATTTATATCAACAGTTCTCCACCCAATATTTTCAAATTAGCTCCACACAATAGCACGGCTGTTTAAGTTCATGCTTATAAGCTCTTAAGGGAAATGAGCAAATAAACAATAGTTTTCATCACATAAAAGAGACAAAAAAAAATGTTATTCTGGAAATATAAATTAAATATGGGTCAAAACGCGAATTGCCGTACAGAAAAGCACTAAAAACGTGACATTTTGCAAGGGGTCTCTCTTTACCTCCCCTCCCCCGAAAATGCAAAGAGTTATAAACTGCTAACTGGCCTCATTTACATAGGCCAGCCATAGTGCACAGCCACACAGTGCGTCGCGGGCAGAGTGCTCCTCTCTTCCTAGTGGCCTATAGGTCACTGTGTACGTTATTTTGGTGTTACATTTTGATCTATTTTTAAAACATCGTCTGTTTGTTTATTTATGCTTTATTTTTCTTAATGCCGCGTTTCACATGAAAGACAAATAGCCAAACTATCAAATTAAAAAAAAAAAACGCGGTAATAAAAAAAACGGGAGTCACTAATTGCGGTTAGAAGCCTCAAGCCCAAAATCGTGTTACACTTTCGTAACGTACGCGAGATTTCAGTTGGCCAGTGATTGACAGAGCCGACTTTAACCGGCTTTTTTCACATTTTTCAATAGACTCAGTTGAACCTGAGAATCTCGAGCATTGAAAACCTCTTGGACAAAGGAAGAAAGGGGTGTTGATGAGCCAGGTAAGTTTGGTGCTCAGATAGTAGAAAATAACGTACACGCGCGTAAGTGACGTAACACGATACTTTATATTTATGACGTACACATTTGTTTTAGTAGGGTTTTTCTGTTAGATAAAAAAGGTTAAAACAAATATTTCAGTGTGACCTCATATTTTCAATAATTAAAAAAGAAAAAGCCCACTAAATCGCGTTTGGACTTGATAAAACTATAGAAGAATGCCGATATCAGTTTAAAAGTTTTGATCTAAGTAAGTAACACGGACAACATTCACAATACTTTAGAAAAAAATATAGTTTTGAAAAAATTGAAATGTGCCGTGTTCGGGACCGCGTGCTTAACTTCAATAGTTATTTTTTATACTTGTAAGCATTTAAATTGTTTTGTTAACTGGCTCTAAAGTGTATACACTGCGCTTTTGATCAGGTCCTTCTTTCAACGATACTTCTGCCCTAGCTCCCGCACCCCCCGAAAGTAACAAAAAAAGAGTGAGAGAAACGCACGCACACACACACACACCCACATTTACCTACCCAAAGCATGTAAAAGAAAAGAAAGGCTCCAGTTGGCTTTTTTACTGGCTGAGGCTAATCGTAAATTGGACCCTCAGACTATGTTTTTTTTTTTTTTTTACCGGTGACGGAGACTCTCGTATTTGAAGTACGTAGGCACGATTGTCACAGAGGTTATCTTTTTGATGTGCCGCACCACATGCTTTCTTGTAGTATCAGTAATGAACAAAGAACAATACAACTAGCTGATCTATATAACAGCGACGCGCAAATGCTTTAATGT
>BLXT01006878.1:2748677-2761718 GCA_019648995.1 Plakobranchus ocellatus | reverse complement strand
AAAAAAAAAAAAAGGAAAATGTTTTGTAGACAAACAGTTCCAGAAACTAACAAGATTTTCTCAACCCTATCAGAATCAAATCAATAATCCCAAAATTGTAGCTTAATGTTTGAGATTTTTCAGTTCATATCACAAAGGCATAAGATTTTTTTTAAAAATGTATTAAATTCTTTAAAACAATGTTGTTGTTGTTATTTTTTTTTTTTTTTTGGCGGGGGGGAGGGAGGTTGTTATGCTGCAATTTTCAAAAATGGAGTTAATGTACAAGAATTTAAATGGCATTCAAATACTTTCATTAACCAAAAAAAAAGAAGTATTAATACAGTCTCCATGAACTTGCAGTCAAATCAAAGATTGATCAAAACATGTGTTTTCTATCTAGTTAGTGATCATGAGCTCTTTCATTTTAAAGGAGAATTCAAATACATGACGTCAAAATTTAGTTATGACTTTTAAAATGCTTATCTAAATGCCTAAAAACCGATAGAAATAACAAAAAGACGCAATAAAATATTCACTTGACCAACCTGGCATGACTGGTGAAGTTGTTTCAAAATTCGCTGAAGTCTTGGATAGTCTCCCCTGTCATAGTAAAGCTTGCCAAGTTTTGTGTTGGTTTTGAACCACAATCTTTCATTCTTAGCTTCCCTCAGAGCATCAAGAGTTGTCTCATAAAAGTCCTGAAGTAGTTCCATCTAAAAAAAATGTTAAGTCTAGTATTTAAACTCTCCATAACTTAATTTTAAGTTTTGACATTATTTTCTTTTAGATATACATGGTGGCCATCACATGTAAAAATGCCAAAACAACTCTGAAAAAGTTAGACATGTGCATCATACGATATTACATTCTTCTTGTTCAAGAAGAAAAGATCTTTTTGTTATCCTACCATCTTCCGTATCAGGGATAGGCATTTTGGTTCTCTGACTTTTGAAATTAAAACATAAATAAAAATTTAAAAAAAAAAAAAAGAATTGAAAGAGGGAGAGGACAAAAGACAGGCCAGAAATCATGTCTAATAAGCAGATTGTGGGAATTGGCAGATCCTACCACAATTATAATTATAGCCAAACTAATTCATTTTTTATTGTTTGTGTGGGTAATGATACCTGTTTGGAGGTAGAAATATAATCCAAAATAGAATTTATGGACTTTTCTGAATAGTTTCTTGTTACTGCCGATTTTATGTAAGTCAGCAACATTTTGTAGCGGACCATCATTTCCTCGTATTTTCCCTGGAAAAAAAAGAAGACAGAAACAGAAAAGCTAAATTATGTTCATTTTTCCTAACTCACTTTATAAATACTTGGCTGGGAATAAGAAAGGCTTGCTATTTGTAGTTTGCATCATTTTGAAGAAAGAAAAATGTAACTAACATTTTTAAAATAACAGAAAAAACAAATTTGCATAGGGTCAATGAAACTTTTACATGCAAAGACATGGTTCCCTCTGTAACATTGTATTTAACAGAAGTCTACTGAAGGCACATATATGAGCAGATTGAATAACATTTTATTGAAAGCTCTCTGAATTCCTTAATCATTTTACACGAGATCTGCCGATAAATTATTTTCTCTTTGTCTCTTTTTCAATTATTACCTTATCCATAAAAATTAAGCACTTCATAGGAAAATATTTAAAGCTCAAATGTTGATCTAAAACTTCTTAAAAATAAAAAAGGACTCATAAGTATTCCTAGAAGATCATTAACCTTATGGTTATCCTCGTTTTTTGCTACACCCAATTTTCACACACATCCAGGCCTTGCATGAAGGGGAAGTCTGACAATTCTGATTACAACACCAGAAACCTTCTCTTTTGTTTATGACACAAGTCTGAGCATGTTGCCCTTGAAAATAATTTAATTCCTATTCAATCCTAACATGCTCCTGCCTTTCTTTGACTAAAATTTCAGAGAAATGCTTCATGACAATTCTCAAAACTCGATTCCATTATTATGTTATCTGCGTCTATAGCAAATCCAAAATGTAAAAATAGGCTTTATCTGAGATCTATAAAAATAAGTTCAAAGGACGATAAAATTCATGCCAATAATTTTATTAGGGAAAAGCAGCTAATGTTCCAATAAACATTTCCGTAAGCATGACACAACAGCCAATGAAAACGAGTACATATTGACTTTTTAAACTTGTGCATTTTTTTCTTGCTGATCCATTTCTAAACAAGGCTCAAAAGTCATCTAGAGATATTTCATAGGCCCAGTTTTTAAAAAAATGCATTTTCGGACACCATCTCCACCTAAATTTTTACTTCAAATTTCAGCAATTGATATAGAATCAATCTTTTTATGTCACTCTTACATACACTCTTTTTCATATGTGTTTGGTATCATTGTGCCCATTAGCTTGCCTTTTCTGGTCTCCTCATTCTTTTTTCAGCAAAACGAAAGGGATTCCTATGATTTTAATATTACTGACAACTATTTTCTGAGTTAAAACTGGCCAGAAAAGTCAAAAGGAATCCCAAAGTGGGAATGATATTTTCTTCTTCACACAATAGGATTCTTGCCAGGTTCCAAAACAGCTCCCATTCTATGTGGCACACATAATTATATGATTTCTCCTCAATTATTTTATTTACATGAAAAAGACTTCTATAAATTTTTGTGGCTGCCAAAGAAAAGTGTGGAATTGATTCTGCTGCTGGTTTTGAGATATGACCCAAAATAGAGGAAAAATGGCTATCGGTCAAAAATTGAGTTTTTTGTGTCCTCATCATCCACAACATTCATTTTATTGTTTCCTGCAATATCTTTTGTGGAAAAATCCTTGAAACTATTTTTTGAAGGTCTTTCACCACAAAAAGCTCCAAAATTGGCCTAATTATGTGGATTTAGTTTGAGGTCACTTCATAGGCTGAAAAATTACTCGTCATAAGTTATCATACATCAATGAAAAGGCATCCTCCATTTTCTCTCTGTATGTTATATATATATATAAACATACAGAGAAAAAAATGGAGGATGACTTTTCATTGATGTATGATAATATATATATTTATTTATTACATATATATATATATATATATACCATTGTATTATAATAAAAAAAACACTTGCAAATCTTTAAAGCTGTTTTACTCATTTTTAACATCCAGTTGTCTGCCATTTAAAAAAATTAATTAAACAATAACTAATCGTGATATATCCATAATTTAAAAAGCACATTAAACAGCATTATCAGTAGATTTTAAAAAAATAAACATCTGGAAAAGTGAAATTTCCTTCAATTCTGCCCTTTTCTTAGGCCAGTACGCATCACAAACTTCTTCTCCCTACCCAAGAAGGGAAAGGTAATACTGTCACGTGGAAAGATCATGTCATACTTCTGGGATTGTAAAGATATCATCATTACTGACTATCTGTAAACTGGAAAACAGTCCTAGAAGACTTCTTATCAGATTTGCTAATAAAATTGCAGTTTGAAATGGACAAAAAAAGCCATGGAAACTCCCTTGCACAAAGAGCACACAAGTATTAGTCCAGACATTTGAATAGTTCTACTTGAAATTCTGCCACACCCAGCAAATTCACCAGACCTAGCCGGTTTAGACTTTATCACCCAAATTTTTTGGGGGACCCATCCTGGTTAATATTTTTTCAGGGACTTTAGAAGGTCAGAGATGTGTGGCAGAAATGTGTTGTCCTGCAGGGGGCCTATGTAGAGAGATAAAAGAGCTAAGTACAAAGTTCTATCTTCAATCCTTTATGTCTAGACCAAGTACATCATGAACACCCCGCAGCTTTTACACACTTCCTTTTAAACATGCATTAGGTAGAGGTTCGAATAAGAGGATCTCATGAAGCGGCTGTGTTTCAAAAAATAATATTATTGCTGCATGGAGAAAAGATGTTTTGATACCAGTCTGACAGAGTCAGAAGTTGTATTTTGAATATTTCAAATCCTTAAACAGGTTGCCGCTGATAGAAAATATAGAATTTGAAACTTTTTAAAATAAATTTAAGAATCGAAAAAAAAACACAACAAAATTCTTTTGTTTTTCAAAAGTATATAACATCCGACTCATTAAGACTGTTCTCTAGACATATTCTTCAGTTTGATTATGAACCCTGCATTATCTTAACCACCATCATGTGCAGGTGAAGCACTTGTCCTTAAGAGTAATATATTATTACCAGACGAAAGTTCAATTTGATCTTAAGGGTAAATATATTTTTACCAGTCTGAAGTTTATTTTGATCATCTGTTTCAGTGCTTTAAATCCCCATTCTCCTTTTTCTTTGCCTTCCAGCTCCAAAACCTGAATAATGAAGATGAGAAAACATGGACATAAAATACCTTAGACCTGGCGAATGAAAGTTCACATAAAAAAGTGCAGGGGATGATGTTCATCGTACACTGTATCTGTGAGGAGCGTGTGAGAGAGAAGAGGGGAGAGGAAGAGGAGGAGGAGGAGAAACAGGAATAGCTAAAAGCATAAAAAAGGAGTTGCCATCAATCAAAACCACTGTTTATATTATCAGACAGTCCTAAAAGTGATGAAAATATTGTAAGAAAACATCTTATTGAATAATCTTATCCCATTAAAAGAAGAAACCTATTGTAAACATTTTATTCAATTGAAAAAAAAAAGACTTTTCTTTGTTTTGAAAAAGTGCAGAAGAAAAAAAAAGACAACAAAAACTAATATTTTTCCATAATTTGTTACATAAAATGGTTCTCTTTGAGTTTGTGCGAGTCACTTTTTCAAACTACGATGATTTAAAGTATGTAGACAAAAAGGAAAAAAAAAGGCTAATTTAGACTCTTCTTACCCTCTGAAAACTTTCTAGGGATGCTCTTGGGTCATCCTCCTTTAATGACTTTGAATTGTAGTACTGGTTTTCTAAGTCAACATCTGGCTCTGAATTACTTTCCTCTGAATAAACCTGGTTAATTGTGAAAGCTTTGTTTTAAAAATTGGCAAAAATAAAAGAGATGGCTTTCTAAACTTGATTGTGTAAGAATAAAGATGAAATGGCCACCTTCTTCATGGGCACAAAAGCAGTTAAAAAAAAAAAGTTTTTTCAAGTGATTTTTGCAAGAGCTGTGTACATTTCATTCAAAGTTTGAAAACTTATCTCTAATAAGCTACCTATATGTAATTGATCATGTTTTTAAAACATAAACAATTTAAGTAACCAAACAAAGTTCATTTAGAAATAATGTGATACAATATATGAGATGCATAAGCTACAAACATAATAGGGGCCTATACTTTTACATCAGTCTCATAAGATGTATTGTTAGATCTGAAAACATACAGAGTCAAGTACTTTAAAATGAAATTAAAGTGGCTGAAATCATAAGGGATGTGTGATGGCTCAGTTTTGAATCACCGATTCATAAGAAGAAAATTAATCCAACCTACCCTATAACTTTTAAAGTGTAATTCAATTTTAGTTTAATGCTTTTAACTTTGATGGTAAGTCAACACAAATTGTACAGTCTAAAAAGGTTTTGGCTTTTGTATATAGCCAGTCCACAACAAGGTGATCTCAGGCTTTTAGGCCCTCCGTCAGGCCAGGGCGCCGGTGGCGGGGCTCGAACCCGCAACAGAAGGGTCCCTGCAGATCTCAGGGCGGACTCACTAGCCACTGTGCCACTGACGCCCCTGTACAGTCTAAAAAATGGACATCAAACATATAACAAACTTTAAAAAAATGTGTCAAATGTGTCTTGCAAGTGATCAAAAATTTATTCTTACCAAGTCATATTCCTCTTCATCATCACCACACATGAATTCATCATCAGACATTTTGTCAGCCTTTGCTATGAAGTAGATTAAGACAAATCTAAGTTGGTTGACTCAAGTTCCAGCCTCTTTACAATTTGATGATGTGTTTCAATTTTTGTTTTGTCTTTTTATTACTCCTGTAAATAGAATGTAGATGGAAATATCATAATGCTAGCTAACTTAATAGCCATATTGAGATGATTTAGAACCTTTCAAAACACAAATCATTGAGTACATTGTACTTTGAGATTGTGCTTAAAATTATGCTAGGGAAAAATATAGGTAACTGATCTATCCATCCTCTAGTCTACTTAATAAAGGACCAACAAGTGCATTTGATTACAGTGTAAAAAATAGTTAAATGAACAAATGCTGACAAAAATGCAGCCAAAGTGTATGTGACAAATTGAATTAAACAATAGAGATTAAAAATAACTATCCACATTTTTTTATACCATACATAAAAAAAAAAATGTAAATACAGCCTATATTATATATTCATCATATTAGCAAATCAAACTCGCAAAAGTAAGGCAACACATTTTTTTTTGGTTTAAAGTTTTAAAATAAAAGTAAAGCCTTAAAGTATTTTTCAAAAATGCGAAAAATTGCAAAAGTATTTCAAACAATTTGAACTCTTTCCAAAGAAATAAAGAGTGATAAAAAAATGCTTTTATCTTTTTAATTTTTAACATATAATTTAATATATTAAAACCATTACATTATATGATAATCTTTTTTTTTCTTTCATTACATCTTAAGATAGTCAAAATAAGTGGGAAATTGCATTTTGAACATTTTAAATCAATGATACACTTCAGCCAGAAACTGCATATTATTTTGCACCTGTGAATATGAAAACAGGATAGAGAAAGAAAATAACTTTAAGCCATAATATTAGGATTTAACGTTACTATAGACAGAGTCGAAAGAGGAAAAAATTGGACTTAGTATACATATAAAAAAAAAATGAGGTAAGGCAAAAAAAAAAACTATGTCCAACTGCAGGGATGCACAACTCCACAATGAACCATTGCAGATCCAAGCAACTCTCTTCAAGCATTGTACAAACACAAGGAGTGTATGTAAGAAATTCCACTTAAAACATAAAGTAGTCGCAAAACACCCAGAGAACAAAAACAGACATCTAAAAACCTAAAACCACAATGCCTAGGTCCAGCATAAAAAAAAACCCAGATAACTCTTGATTGGCCTGTATTATTAATCTTAAATTTAATGTGAGTGGATTTAAATGCATGACAATAGTCCACATAAAAGAAAAACCTGTGAATGAAAACTCCTCAATCATTACAAAACAAATTATCTGCATCACATTGTTTTCACTGATAGAAAGACTTCACTTGGCTTTAATAAAAACTAAATTCGACCATCAAACCTCAAGATTATCACATTAAGTGTATGATTTATGGCGGGATGTTTTGGTACAGAAAAACAAATATTCACTTTCTTGACACAGCTGAAGAAAAGCAAATTCTGCAGACATCTATACCCATAAAATCATACATTTTTCAGCAAGATGAGGCAACATCCCATTCTAGTTTATTCACCCAAGCATATCTTCAGAATAACACAACAGAATTTATTGGAAAAAAAAACAAAACGACTGGCCCCCGCGTTCACACCCAATTTGAATTTAATGGATAATTCAATTTGGGGTGCATTGTCTGGAACAATATACTGTGATAGACTAAAAAAAAAATTCAGATTAAAACGAAAAATTCAAGAGTGCTTGAATCAGATTACCATTAAAAAAATCAGAAAATCCATGTCCTGATGGGAAAAAGATTTACGGCTGTGCTTGACCAGGACTAAAGGCCTATTGACCACATTCGACTTTGAGTCTGGTGAATGGAAATAATTTTGCCTTATAAATAATATTACAGTTTTGAGAAGTCCCAAGCTATCCTAGCTTCATCCAACACAAACTGATGAAATTTGGCACTAACCATTTATTCCAAATAAAATTCATATATAGTTGAAGAATACAACCACCAACTCAAACTTATAAGAGCATATTAAACAACACAGAGAATAGGTTTTTACCCTTAGGGTTTCGTCAAGTAACAAAAACTTCAAACACAATTATATCTTCAGGATGCTTAAACTTCTGGGAGTTTCGGGAGTGCGGTATTTGTATACTTTTTTTACTTCTTCCAAATGTGTATGGCTCAGGTATATGCACTTGTATATATGTATTTTTGTTACATTTTGAAAAAAAAGTTTTTGTCAACTTTTTGAATGATATTTGGTGGTTTGATAGAGCACACATTATATTTCAATAAAAATAAAGTTTTAGAGCAGGTGGCATTTTAATTTTCGTGGGACGCATGTTCAAAATTGTGGTATCAGAAATCTTCTGTTCATAACTTGGTGTCCCTCATGGCAACCATTGACTGTTAGGGTTTATCATTTGATGTAAATGTATGTTATTTTCACTAAGTGTATGTGGTAAGTTATTTGATGCTGCAAATACATAAAGTTATGACACCTACATCAGCAGTGAGGAGAGCTTTTGAATTGGGAAATCATTATGATCAGAGGAATCTTCCCAATTTCACAGAGAAATAATAAACCTTTTAGTGAAAAAAGTAAAGCAATAAAACCAAACCATACTCATGATTTTAATAGCCCATCAAATAAAGATACTGCACTCAGTTAGTCAAGCTGTAGGAGTTACAATCACATTTCTCTGGTCATAACTGAGATACCAAAATGGATTAGAGTCAAAAGTTTGACATTACAGTAAAAATAAAAAAGCCAACAATATATTAAAACTACAGCGAACATTAATCTTTATTTAATGTTTCATTTTTAATAGAATTAAACTTTATCATTGGCCCCTGGCAACTAGAGAGGGCATGGAAGCGGTCTTTTGATCATGTTTCTGTCAGGACCAGAATAATGAAAAAAAAATTCATGAAAATTGTATCAACAAACACAGAGCCTCCAATTTGGTATGGCCTGCTTCCTCAACCATTCTTTCAAACATAAAAAGCAATACAAGTGATTGGAAATCATTTCATTTTATTATGGCCCTGGATTGGTTCAGTATGATGTGTACCCAATAGCTGAGCCAAACACAAATACAACAATTTTTAGTGAGAAAGGCATAGATGTACAAAGTGTCAAAAGAAAGATATAAGTCCCAGACATTGGGCATATTTATTCCCCCACCCATTTAAGGGCAAGTTATAGCCAAAAAGTGGACCCGAGAATTATGTCACTTTATTTAATACCTTTTTGAAAAAATAAATCTCCAATTATAACATGGAAAAGGTCAATTGAGTATCCCATAGGTATAATTCACATTCATATTACAGTTGGATATTAGGAGAAGATCCATAAAAAAAAAATTAGTGTGTGTCTCTTTATTTTCAGGTTTACAAGCTTTTATAGTGTTGATGGGTGACCATTTTTTTCGTGATCTTTCATCACAGTCATGTTCCATAATTATATGGTTAATTTACACAGCAAAGATACAAATCTGATTTTTTTTTTTTATACAGTTTTAAAAACATTATGCTACTACACCTACAAACTTAAGATTTATGCAATGATGAGTTCAATTTTTTTCAAATATGGCTGGTACAAAATCTTTCAAAATAAAACAAAGATGACAACCAAAGTTTTATATAATTATATATGTAGCGGTCTACACAAAGTGAGTTGAGTTGCTGTTTTGCACAATTGACTTTAAATGAAAATTATTAACTAGAGGAGTGAAAATTACTCACCTCTCTATAAGGAAAATTTTTTGTAGACATGCAAAAAACTTCTGATTGAGAATTTTTACTTTTTTACTTGCATATTTTGAGTTAATCTCAGTCATGTAGACCCGCAATATGACTCATTTTATCAGACCGCTACACTTATTCATACTTTACCTCTGTAACATAGGAGTGGCATTCAGTTAACTAGAAATGGTCTCAAAAACATTAAAATTTAATGTCACTGCAAAATGGCAAGTCTTATAGAGCACCAATTAGGCTATTGATTTCAAGCAGCATTTTTAATACAGCATAGCTCTTCCAGGGATCATAAATGAGAAGATTTAGATGTGAAAAGTTGATTATTATGTTGACAGCTCTGTCTTTACATCTATATGTTTCAACATCTGATTTCTACTGTAATGATAGATTTTGATGACAGAGATCTAGATCAAAATTACAAAAAATCACAGCAAGTCTCATACTAAGGGTAGGCCTGGCTAGAGACTGATCATTAGATATGAATGGTGGGGTATCACTGCAGAAAAACACCTTAAGAGAGTTTCAACTCAAGAGATCATATTTCTGATGGTTTTTTAGATTCTAAATCCAATGCACGGAGTTTTAAGCATGGCATAAAAAATTAAATGGCTACATTGGCCACTCTTACTCTTAGCCATAAATGTTCCAAAGTAACTATTTTCCCAAACATTCATGTGAATAGGGTCAAGACAATCCCAATAATTTTGAATGGATAAAAAAAAAAGTCCGACGTTTATTTTCCCGAACACTTAGATAGAGCCTAACCTTGTTTTCCCAAAGCTTTATTTTAAAGAGAAAAAGAGAGAGATAGTTCACTAACACCGGCATTCAATCATACTCAGTTGATGAAGTTAGATCTAGAAGCACAGGTCCCTTTAAACAAAGAAGTGCCATTGCATTCAGGAAAATAATGACTGAACCTATTTTCCCCGAGTGTTCGGAAAAAAAGTCACTTCGAAAAAAAAAAATGTAATCAGTGTGTGTTGCTTTGTTAAGATTTTCTGTTCTTTTTCATTTACTTCACACTTCACAGGAGTGAAAGCCATGCAGGTCAAACGTACATCAGTAGAAGGGAGGAAAAACTGCTGAGCCGTTCGAACATTGGCAATATGAGGAATCATTAAAGGGACTTAGACAACAGGTTGACTTTTCCACTGCTTGTAGCACATAACGATGTGCTTATATCTGAAGGTCTGGTCTGTTCGAGAAAGTAAGGTCAGACTATTTTTCAGAGCATTCAGGAAAATAAGGTCGGCCTAAATTTTATGCACATTTTGAAATTCCTTCATTTCGTAACAGAAAGATAGATCTAAATCTAGATCTAGTCTAATCTAGGGTACAACTTAAGAATGTGGGTTCAGAGCGGCCAACCTGAAAAAGTCAGCTCCAGTAATTTTCTCTCCTTATATCAGTATTTTACAAGCCATTTCAGTAATACCTATAAAATTTCAAATGAGAAACAAAAAGATTAAAACTGAAATTTTTCCTTTTTTTATTCCACATCTATCTACCTCCAACTGTCGACAAAATGAATTTCTAATGTGCACAATGTGTTTAAACAAATCATTTCTTGACAATTTTTCATTTGCAACTGGAGAGACCTTTAAATTTGTTTATAAAACATCAAAAACTACGGTAAAACTATCAATTCATAAACAATTGTGAGTCGATTTAAGGTAAAAAAAAAAAGTATTCTTAGCTTTAGAAACAAAAAGTTTAAATAAAAAGTCACTGGTTGGATCCAATATTATAATACATAATTTTCTCAAGAAAAATTCATACAAAATAGGCCTTGTCTAATATGAGCAGAGACTAGTTGAACAATATTTATTTTAAGCATTTTATAGGCCAAGGTTAATGTTTTTGAAACCACTAATTGGGTTTTATCAATAGGAAGTCTTAAAAATTAACTTAAGATCTCATTACAATCAATGCCGACTCAATGGTTTTACTAATTTAAATTTAAAAAAAAATAAAAATCTAAAATGTTTCAATAAAAGGCCACATGATATATAAATACAATGTATTTCCTTCTAAAGTGTTGTGCTCTCCTCTATGGACCACACCATCAGCTCCTTACAAATGATTTAGATGTTTCATTTGTAAATATGAACACAAATTTCCAATGAGAATCAATATATTTAAAAAAAAAAAAAGGACCAAGATCTAGATGTTTTTATAAGTCAGTTTCACAGATAAAAAGAGTATTAAAGAACTCATTCGCGAAATGCGATATTGGCCTTTAAATGTCTTCTGATTGTACATCCAACAACACAGCATGTGAGCACATCTTGAAAATTAAACAGTTGGCTATACAAAAGATGCTTAGGTACGTGAACCTTGACAGCTAATAGCTTGATTGCCGATGCCAGAACAGCCAGCCAAGTGTCCCTCCCTCCTTTTGGAAAGCCAGCTGTCATTCTTTTACGCACAAAATTATCGCCCTCTAAGCGCTCTAGCCAATCGTACTCTGTTCTATCGCAACACAAAACACCATTTGGGAATAGGCTGTCTTTGATACTATCAGTAAAGAACCACTTAGGCTGGTGTAATTTGCCTTCTGAGACTAAATTTGATTAATTTTGTGAGTGTTTTTCAAGGTCTACCAAAGGGCTTTCAAGGGTTCTAAAGGATTCCAAGGGCTTCTTAGTGATTCCACCAAAGGGCTTTCCAGGGATTCCTAGGCAATCCAAGAGATATTCCTAGGGAATCCAAGAGACTCCTAGTGATGCCTGATACCTAGGGTTTTCGAGAAAAATAAACACCGAAAGAGCCTTTACTTTGTCATTATAGTCGAAAAAGAGGGTCCCACATCTTATCTAGATCTAGACCTAATCTAGATCTAGATCTAAATATGTTAAGGCTAACTAGATCTAAATTTTATATCTAGTTAGGTCTAGATCTACATGTAGGCCCGAAATTTACAATCTAGATCCACATGCAAATATCTAGATCTAAAGATTTTAAGTTTGTAGCTAGAAGTAGAATTTTATATAGACGTCTAGATCTAGATATCTAGATCTAGATCTAGACTAGGTCTGAATATAGAAGATAGGCTAGATCTAGATCTAGATTTAGATTTAGATCCAGCGCTATAGATCTCTTTAGATCTAGGTAGAGCGGATGATTATAGATCCATACCTATCTTTTTCTTGGTGAGGTTTTTATTTATCTTTGAGAGTATTGGATTCAAACCTTATTCAAGAAGTTTTCATTGTATTCTTTCCACGAAGATCTTCCGTTCTATCTATACTTTCTTGCAAACCGACTCGAGCCGGCCATTACAGTTTCGATCGTAAGATTGTAACAGGAGTAGCGTCCCTTGTTTTTTTTTTTCTTTTTTTAACAATGTACATAGCAATTTGGGGGGGGAGGGGTTACTGCAACTACCTTGGCCGGTGGGTAACTTTGAGAAAGGATTGATAGATCTTATAATATAATAGGTATTTTAAGGAGCAGTTGCGTTAAAAGTTTGTTTGTCCCGTTCTTAAGTAATGTTTGGTTATTTGGGGGG
>BLXT01006878.1:2704813-2714983 GCA_019648995.1 Plakobranchus ocellatus | reverse complement strand
AAAAAAAAAATACTGGGTTTTTTCTTTCTGACTTTTCAATTTGAGAGAAAATTTGATTATAAAAAAAATGAACTTATTTTTTTACCCTGAGCCTCATCCAAAATAATTTTTTGAAAAATTAAAGAAACTGTTTTCACAAAAAAGACGAAAAGATCACAGTTATCAGTCCTTCTTACAAAACAAATTGCTCTTTATGGTATCTGATGGCAGGTATGATTGTGGCCGTGGGATTATCCAATCTACAATTTGTGGATCTCAGTTCATCCAGGAATATTTTTGTAATCGCCTTCTCTTTGTTCATCGGGCTTGCTTTCCCGCACTGGATATCCAACCATAGGAATGCGATACAGACAGGTAATAACGATAACATTTTTTTTACTCCAATAAAATCCATCATTTTGCTGGGATATTGTGCTTTTTCATAAATTGTTTTGATGCAAAGAGTTGAGAAAAATAGCTATATAGAAGTATGGATGCTTAGACTCCATTCAACTTATCACCCTCGTTCATAATTTAAAGCAATGCGAATTCTAATCAAGAATCATGAGTCAAACTATATTTTTTAATCTGCAGGTAGTGAGGTCTTTGATCAGATTGTAACAGTTTTGTGCAGCACAAGCATGTTCGTGGGAGGATTTATAGGTTTCGTTTTAGATCTTACACTTCCAGGTAAATAAGAAAAGATTTAGCATTTCCAAACTTACACCTGATCTTCTTTCCCCTATTAAGGACCATGCGGCTATAGAGCACTACAACTGATAGTGGCTATAAAGTATGAGATTAGATTAGAGTGTGGTAATAAACAAAGTTTTTACATTTTTTTTCAATGTTATTTGGTCTCCAATGCTCATGGTTTCTTATGATCTTTCTCTGTGATGTTGATTTGAACACCAAATATTGCCTGAGTAAAAGTCTATTAAGCTTAAAAAAATTCGAACGAATTTCTTCAGTATTTCTTCCATTAAAAGAAGAAAAGGTAGCTTTTGCAAGAACGGCCACTGTTGCTGAAATTGCATTTCGTATCATATCGGTTAAACACAGTAGTGTTTACTTTTTTATGGCAACAATTATGCGATTCAAAAGCAACATTTTGAGCAACCTGGTTGCTTCTATAAAACTATGGCATGCTATGTTCTGGAACATATCCGAATCTTTGAATATTTGTTTTCAGGAACGCTTGAAGAACGTGGTATAACCAAATGGCGACAAGACGATAAACAGACCGAGCTACATGAAGAATTGAAATGTGAGGAGGAAAATCATTCCATTGACAAAAAACAGTCAGGGCGGAGGATACATCCATCCGTCTATGACTTCCCAAAAGGACTCCACTTTTTAAACAGGATTCCCTGTGCGAAGTGTATACCCATCTGTCCTGGCAGTGATACAAGTGACACTTTAGAACGTGTTTCATAAATACGCCAATATGCTTTACAAAGATATATCTACTTTGTACATGTATTCATTCAAGCTCGAAGTACAGAATAGCTTTTACCTTCATATATTTTCATTCAAGTTCGATGTACCAAAATACCTCCACTTTTTTACGTATTCCTTCGAGTTCGTTGTGCTGAAAACCTCTACTTCAAAAAATTTTATTCATTCGAGAACGTAAAACTGATCGGTTCACAAATGTTGAGCTTCGGGAGGCTGTAAAAAAATGCTACTAGTATCCAGTTTCTCACATTTTAAATTCCTCTCAGAAAGTGTCGGTGTTGAGACACTTTTTAAGGTACCTTGTATATACTATTTTCTATATCTTTAGCCATCCACTTTTATTTTTCTCATTAAAAAGTGGTTTATATATATATATATAATTATATATATATATATATATATATATATATATATATATATATATATATATAAAAGTGTGGTCCCTTATTCGTGTCCAACTCGTCCATTCGAATCTGATTTGACGTCACGTGTACATTCGCTTTTTTTCTCCTTTTCTTCTTTTCTGCAAAAGCGTGGTACGCTCAATTTATGGGATCTAGATTTGACACAGGAGATGGTCTTGACCCGGTTCTGGCTCAAGAATAGATGAATATCTACATTGAAATCTAACACTTCATCGAATGTATATTTATAATTTCAAAGAGTTAATTTTATTTTGATCACACCAAACTTTTAATTGATTTTCTGCATTTTTTTTTTCAAAATGGAACCAAGACGATTTTAAACCCATTCATGTTTTGACTTCTTAGAAATGTTTCCGTTTTGATCGCATTAGTTAAAACAAAATCTATTCTTCTTCATCTGTAAATGTAAAACTGCGTCTGTTAAAATCAAAATGCAATATTTGGGGGGAAAACCCACAAGGAAGGGGAAAATAAATTCATCAACTTTATAATAAGAGCTCCTATTACGGACAATGAGGGACAGATCTATACTTTAAATTTAGTCCGGCCCAGATTCGACTTCTTTATTTCATCACGGAAGCAAAGGCTGTCAAATATAGTACCGTGTGTATTATTTGCACTTGTGTGTCATCCTGCATAAAAGTTGTCTACTTAATCTAACCTAATGGCTAGGTCTAAGTCAATCAGGAAATAAAATTAATTTAAAGGATTAACAATGATAGATTCCATAATTAGAGGACCTATGCAAGAACTTCTATCACAGGCAACTGGGGGCTAGATAATAGTCTCTACAATCTAACAATGGAGTAGCGATTCACAGAGTGAATGTTGGGTTCAACAAGTAAGCAAAGATCTAGATTCTATACTTTATATTTGATTAAATGTAGAACTCTATATCTCTTACCTAATTGTTAATTAAATCATTATCTAGATTCCAGACTCTAGATTTGGATTAAATCTAGATCTAGATCTTGCCTAGAAGCTAATTTATTCCGCCGAGGAAGAGAAACAGACACCCGATGTGGACGTTTTTGTTAAATTCTTATTTAGGATTGCCTATATTATATAATTCATGTAATTTTAAAGTTATTTTTTTCCTTTCTTCTTTTTTTTAGATCTAGACTATCTAAACTAAAGAAAAATAAAATGGGTCAATATTGAAAAGCAAAAACTAAATGAACAAGTGGTAGTTGCCATCAAAATGGCCTCAAAATGGCGCATTGGAGACGAATAGCGTACGAGCATGGATAAGATTTTTAGCAGTATAGGAAACCCACCGATCTTGTGAACCATATCCCACCTTTTTTTTTCTTTTTGATGAGCAAATTTTTTCATTTTCGCCTTGTATTGTTTTTTCGTTGCTGTGTATTAATTTTCCTTTCTTTGTAGCAATTATTGTTGTAATTGATTTGCCTCTTGGCATTTTTTTTATTTGTAAAATGCTGAAGGAGACATTTGGTGTAACATATATATTCACCCAACGGCTTCTAATTCTATCTGAACTGACTTCGATCGCTTAAAAAAATTTCTGCTAATTTGCTTATTTTTTCATGTATAATGTTAATTGCAATCTTCCTTTTTTTCTCTCTTTCTGAAGTTAATAGATGTCAGTAAGCTCTTTATGCGCTCTTTTTCCTCTCTTGGTCCTCCTGATTGATCTTTTTATTTTGTTGCTGTTATTCCATTTGGGTATTTGGCTCGTTTTGTGTCTTTTGCCTTAAAGACAAACGCTGTACAATTAAACCATAAAAGCTTATACTAAAAAAGAAATATTATGAATCATCTATAAAACATGCTATTCGGAACGGTCCGAGCAAATCAAAATAAACCTGCATCAAAATTTGAAGCTAGTACCTACAGATTAATTCACATAATGATGAGCGTGTTCTGCACAAAAACTTTCTGAAGACCTCGGATCAAAGCCATCCAAATCGGAAAGTGACAAAATTAAAAAATAACTTGAGGGCAAGAAAGAGAATTCATGAAATTGATGGAAGAGGATCTGAGACAAAGCACTAAGTCAATCTTGAATCTTAAAAATTCTATCGGCTTAAAGAGCTGTGAACTGGCCATCTTCGAATCTGATGCCATTTTAAGATTCGAAAACACTACCGTTATGCTTGTCTATGAGCGATTGCCAAAAGTGGACCCCAAAATTATTATTCATTTAAAAATTATGTTTTGAAACAAAGAATCCATATTGCAAGACAAAACAGGACAACTGAGTACTAGTGGGGTAAAGTTCAAGAAAAAGTATTAGCAGTAAATGTATGTTTAAAAAATGCTCTGTATCTTATTACTTGTTGGTAAATAAATTTAAAATGTAAATTGGTGACAAATTGTTAGTGATTTTGTCATCATTATTAAGTTCGAAAGTTGTTTCGTTAATTTACACGGTAAAGATGCATCCAAAACTGATTTTTTAAAATGAAAACTTCACTATTTATCCATTTCATTCAAGAACTTGGGATTTATGCATTGATGATTTTTTTTTTTTTTTTTTTTTAATATGACGAGTAGAAAGTCTTTCGAAAATAACTTTAACATTGCTGATAACCAATGTTTTAACAAAGCCTATTCACACACAAAGAAAGAAGTTCTGAGCAGAAAATCATGCACAAGTCAAAAATATTGATAAATCAACAACTTTCTCTTTTGGTGCCCTGTCTAGAAAATACATTAGTGATTATTTATGTTCCTCCACACAAACCTCTTCTCAGTTAACCTTATAAGACTGTGATCGCTTCTATCACCTTTTGCGCACGAGTTAAGACTATTAATAAGAATTATTCTTTGTCTACCTCTACTGTTTCCGTTGATTGCTAAATCTTCGAAAGCCTTGTGTTAGCAAATGTGTTCTAGAAATTGTAGTTGCCTCCGCCTCAATAATCACGCAATGGTAGATTCTTTCAGTACCCAATCATTGGACTTTTTTTCTCCATGATATCCTCATCATTCTTCTGACAAACTACATGTCTATGCTTCTAGTTTTCTGTTTCTAACTACAGATCAACTACAAATCCACAAAATTATAAAAGCGAAAAAGATTGGCTACGGGCTTTAGGAACAAGAAATTTTGGCAGCAATGATAACAATAAGAAACATTTAATTTTATCCTGGCCCAGACGGAATGTTAGAGGAGACGTAAAAACTTTCTGGCCAACTGAATGAATAATAATTATATTCATGAAGGCTTTGAGATAAATGAGTGTCTTTTCCACAGAAAGACAAGTGATTATCGGCCTAATACCTAAAGATAAATACTAAAGAGAAACAAATACAAAGTGGACCTCAATCAGCCTAACTTACATTTGATGCAGATATAAAATAATTCAAAAAGCAGAAATGCCTTCTGGTATTACTGATGTTAATCGCAAGGGATTTGTAAATGGCAGAAATGTTGCTACTGCTATGAGAAAATTAATTGACTAGCAAAGTTTGCTATTCGATGTCAATCAATGACGGTTTGCTTTCACTCTCAGCACTGATTACATCCAAAAGTATCGACTACGGCTGGTAGGATTTAGAGGAAAACTGAATAAGTAATATGGATTTTTTTCGTGGAGATCTCTGTTAAATGTGAAAAATAGAATTGGAGGCATGTTATTCCGACTTTTTTTTTTCTTCACGAGTGAGAAATTTACACTCAGGAATTTACACCCAATTTCTCTTTTGCTATTCATTGTAGAAATTTTAAATTTTGCAGTAACTATTCACCAAGATAGCAACATTAAAGGTATTGAATTATCAATAATAACAATAACGATAATTTCTTTAAAAGTTTTGAAATAGTGTGAAATGAAGCCAAATACGTAATCAAGGGATACACTTTATAATAATTCTTAGTTATTAATTACTAGGATTCTTGTCCTTTATTAGCACATGTTTTTTCACTTTCTATTATAACAATTAAAGGCTGCTCGTTGAAATTGGAGTTTTTGTTGCATAAATTCAAGTATCCATAGTCATGCGTCTCTTTATGCAAATACATAACATGGTGGCAGCGGAAAACTCTCCTAACTTGATAATATAACCAGGCAAAGTTTCCAATGGATATGGCATCATATTAGACTGGTCAACGCAGAATAAACAGGCAGCGTTCATATAGTGACAAGAGTTTCTGGAGTCATACTTTGTGATAAACAAAGTAAAAGATACAGATAAGTACCACTGTTATTATCCTACTTTCAGCTGGCTCGAAGGGTAGAGAGGTTCTCCAGGCAAGCAATTTGTTGGAAGAAACCAAGAAGGCTCTGGACTATTATTTAAGCTCACCTGGTTGAGAAACCAAACTAATGGGTGCATAAATTGGAACTTCAAAACTTGTTTGAAGAGGTATGAGAACCAGTCAACAATAAAGCACACAGATGTAGCTTTACCTAGAAAATAAGAATCACAGAGCAACTGATCACAGGCATCCACATGACAGATGAGAAGAAAAAGTTGATTGATTAACAAGAAGACACATTAACGTTAACATGGCAATTGAGATTTCTAGAAGATCAAAAAGATCGCAACGAATACATACATAACAACAATACAAAAGCTGAATTAGCAATGAAAACTACAAAGGCGGTTGGAATGAGAAGAAAAACAAAGCGAAACAGGCCCAGCTTGAAATGCCAAAAATGTAAAAATAAAGGGCATTGGGCATGTGTATGTAGAGCACAGGAAACAACCCCACAGCAAGCAAAGCAAGAACCCGATACTTATCACAGCAACCCCGGAATCAAGCATCGTTAAAGAAACTTGCAAGAAATTGAAGCAGAGTTGGAGGAACAGATGCAAGATATAGATTTAAATCTCCACATAAGTGCAGTGGAAAACTTAAACCAAAGGGATGAAATAATTACAGAAATTCAATTAAAAGCAGCCAAGGTCAACAATCGCATGATTTATATGTCGGCAAAAGTTGACATAGGTGCGAATGGAAACATTCTAACCTTGAGGTCACTGAGTAAATTTATGTTTTACTGGATCTCAAAGGGAAAGCCATTATTGCCTCAACCAACGTGACGCTTTCTGCTTACAATGACAGCGCCATCAAGACATTTGGGGCTATAGATATCTAAATATTGGACAGATCATCAGGATGGCGATCTACAATCTTTAGTGCGTGGTATAAAAGGTCCAAACATAATAGGACTAGAGACTTGCAAAGATCTAGGCATAGTAAAAAAATAAACTATCAGATAAAAGCCGAAAATTCTGCGCTAGAAAAAAAAAACTTCTAATTCCATCCAGATCTGTACAATAAATAGCCTGATCAGCTCGACGGAAGAGGAAGTAACACCAGTCGTACATCCACCTCGGAAATACCCGGTTCAACTATAAAAAAAATTTAAAGAGGAATTGGATAGGATGGAAAACCTTGGAGTTATAGAGAAGGTACAGAAACCAACAGGTGGGTCAGCTGGGTGCTTTCAGTAGAAAACAAAGCGGCAAGTTGAGGATATGCCTGGATCCAAAGGCAAAATATTCAAAACTCCTACGCTAAGAGAAATTTCTCACGAATTCTCAGTTGCAAAATACTAGATGCTAAACACACAGATATTGGACGCTCCACCTCCATGAAAAGAGTGGTCTTCTCACGATATTCAATTCGCCATTTGGAAGGTATAAGTTCAAAAGACTCCCATTTCGTTTGAAAGACCGTAATACATTTTTCAGCAAAAGATGGATCGGATATTAGAAGAATGTTCTGGTACCCTAGGCATTTCAGATGACGTGTGAGGGATGGAAGCGCGGAAGAAGAGCATGGCAAGAACCTCCAAATATTGATGAAAGTTGGCAAGACACAAGGTTTTCAGCAAATCTAAATGTCACATCAAGCAAGCAAAGATTCATTTCTATGGATTAGTGTGAGATGCAGAAGGAGCTCACCCAGACCCAAGCAAGTGTAGTGGCATTTCCCTAAAACGATAACTCACAAATGTGTCAGAACTACAACATTTTCTGAGTCTCGTGCAATATATGAGACAATACAAGTTCACTGAGGAATCTACTCCAAAAAAATGCAGAATGCAATGGACATTTACTCATAAAGCTGCTTTCAAGAAATTCAAAGGCCTCAACCATAAAGACCTCACCCTGATATACTTCAACTTATACATTCTCACTGTAATAGAAGTTGACAGCTCGTTGCATGGTCTTGGTACTGTTCATTTTAAAAAAAGATAAACCTATAAAATTCGCACGCAAAGCACCGACAAACACGGAAAAATGCTATGCCAACATAGAAAGGACATTGTTGGCAGTAGTGTTTGGGTTCGAAAGGTTTCATATTTACATATATGGAGAACCAGTGATTGTCAAATCAAATCATAAAACACTGCAGCACACACAACAAGAGAATATCGGGAGCGCACCTCCAAGACTGCAACGGATGCCTCTCAGAGTTCAGCCATATGACTGCAAAACAGAATACAAGCCCGGTCCAGCGATGACAATAGCAGACTATTTATCCAGAGTTACCCTGAAGACAGGTGAACTATGACCCGGAGGCTACAGTTCATACAGTTACAGTCAACGATGAGAACTTTGAACAAAAAAAAAAAATCCGGAATTTGGTCCACTGCTAAAACAAATAATAATGGGATGGCCTGACAAATCCACACAGGCGCAAAAAAGTCTATGGAGATACTGGTCAGTAAAAGATTGCATTTCTGTCGAAGATGGGTTAATCATGAAAGGTACAGCTATCATGATGCCCAGATCATTGAAAAATAATATCCTGCAGAAATTCACGGTAGGCATCATGGCATACAGAAGTCTTTATTGAAAGCAAGAGGTTGTGTTTAGTGGCTTGGTCTACAAAAGACATTGTAGACACGGTGCAGAGTTGCGTATATTGTGCTGAGCACAATCGGTCAAAGCAGAAAGAGCCACTTCAAGCCTACGAAATAACAGCTTGACGGTGGGAGAAAATCGCTGGGGATCTATTTCAGTCTACTACAGCAAAATGCCTTTTGTTAAAACATAAATAAGATCATGTATATATTATATGAAATCTTTTTTTGCAGTCCGTGGTAATCCAGACCAGCTAATCATTGATACTGGTCGGCAATTTGTAAGCGAAGAATTAGACAATTTTACCAAAGAGTGGGAGATATCACGTCAAGCTCGTTTTATCCCTAGTCCAATGAACTCATTGAGTGCATGGTGCAAACCATCCAGACGGCACTCAAGAAATGCAGCGATTCAAAATCAGATCCTCAGTTAGCGCTGCCAAAACTGAGATCCAGACCGACTAATTCCGAAAATGTTGAAAACAATAGAGTGAAGCTATTCCCAATCGTCTCAATATAATTAAGTGTTTCGCACACTTCATGGTACTTTTTGCTTTTATCGCTTTGTCTTTTGCACATTTCGTTGCACATTTTGATAATTTAGCAAAGTTTAGTGGCCAAGAAAGAATAAAGGCGATAGTTTTGAAAAAAGACTGCTTAAATAAGCTTCCATTTTGTTTTGGTAGATGTAGAATGTGACCTACATATGCATAAATTATGCAGCTAACGAATCTCTCTTAATTCAAATCATTAGAAACATGTAGCTGGATGGAATTGTCACCGTCGTCACAGCCCGGATTCCGAGTCGATCTGTGGGTTTGTTGTATTGCTGCGGCATTTGTGATCACGCCTATAGCGAAGTTATGTGGCCAGCAAGGGACGAAAGTCGTCGCCATATTGTGTTCAAGAGTGATAAGCGACTGCAATATCTTTTTAAACAAACAACCAGTTAATTTTCCATATCTCAACGTAAAATTTCACATCTACCTTTGAACCCATTACTGCTTAAACATACACCTTGTTTGTCTAAGCTTTAAGACATACTTTCTCCACACACTGATCATTATAATTATTATAATCATTATTATTATTATTATTATTATTATTATTATTATTATTATTATTATTATTATTATTATTATTATTATTATTATTTTCAGTGAATAGGAGCAAGCTTTTTATCTTTCTTATGGTGTAATTCACGCCTTCTACAGCAATCTATAGGCTGCATTGTGATAAATTTCTTTTATTTTCCTCAATTCGTCTGTCCCTGTCTTTCCCTCTCTTTTTTCTCTCTTTGCCTAGCACTGTTCTCTCTTTTCTCTATAATTTTCTATCTTCGTCCTTTTTGTTTCACCTTTCCTAAGCTTGTATAAATTTATCATTACAATGGTTTTCATCCACACCTTCTACAGCAATCTATAGGCTGCTTGTTTGGTGATTTTAGATTCCTCCAGTGTTTAGTCTTTCTCTCTCTCGATATGGGGACGTTCAAATATAATCTTACGCCTTGGAGGGGC
>BLXT01006878.1:2657670-2681005 GCA_019648995.1 Plakobranchus ocellatus | reverse complement strand
AAAAATCCAACTTTTTTCCTAGCTGCCTTTAGTCCTTTAAAACTAAAAAATATTCATTAGTTCGATGATCAGTGAAAAAATAAATACATATTCATCAATATTTTTTTAGTTTTTCAGAGCCTTTTTTTTATTAAAAAAATAATTATTCAAGTAATGTTTTTGGTCTCTGATTTATTCTTGTAAACATAACAAAACAAAATGAAATTTTCTGGATTTGGCAACTTCATACTTCTTTTTTTATTACTAACCTTTCAGCTGGAAAGCCAAAAGTAAAGGGAGCCTTGAAATCTCTCTGCTTGATGCTAGGGCCAGATTTTATCTCAGATATAATTGAGGTAATTGTTAGGGAAACAAAAGAAATATGGAACAAACTATTTGCAATATGTCTATACAAATTTATTCATTATTGGCAATAGTCCAACAGAGGTAAGGCAAAAAAGGCAAAAGTTGCTGGAGATATTTAAAAAGTGGTCTTTGCAGATCTTGTTACAATAAACATTTGAAATGTGCGAAATACATTTTTTTTCAATAACTTTAATGCTTTCCAAATCATTTGCTTTAGAATCATGCTGATATGTGATTTCCAATAAATGACTTGTATTATACTTTCAGAGCACTATTTTATTTCTGTGATGTAGGGTGAATTGATTGTGTTTTTAATTTCTTTTAATATTCTCAGACATATAAAATAAAGAAGGATATTTTTAAATAATTGTGATAAATTTCATACTTTAAAAGTTACTGTCTCTAGGATTTGTTTCTAAAATTAATAGCTTCTGCCAGCTTTTATTGATTTTATAATTTGTTTCTTCTTTCAAGTAATGTCTAGTTTTTATTCTCTTTCACTTGCTTTCACAAAATTGAAGCAAGTTTAAAGCAAATTTTTAATTTGTGTTTTACTTGCAAGGAGCGAAATTATTTTCAAAATTAAATAAATAAAATATCATGAGATTCGTTTGATTTTTTTTTTGCTTTGAAATCGAATTTTAATTTTTTTTTTTTTAGGTTGAAACCTCTGATCATGCAAGACTTCGAATCCAACTTTCTTTCAACAATTACTTTGAGGTAGAAATAGCCTTACTGGCCTCTTTATTTTTTTTCACTTAAAACAAAATATGCAATGTGAACACAAAATGAGAAATTTTGCTGTTAAATTGACGATGAGTGGGGGAAAAAAAAGGCTTCATGCATCACAGAGACAACATGCCATAGATTTTAATTAGTATGAAATACTGCTAAAGATTATGAAAGGCTTTGCAGCTAAGATAAAAAAAAAACTATGATAGCTGTATCAATTATTTCTCCATTTATTCGTGCAGCAAATCATGTATTTTTGTGGTGAAACCACGCATATCATATTACTATTTACATGAAGTTTTGATTCTTCAAAGTATAATTATGGTCGATATATTTCATGTTTTAAAAATTTAATAGATTTTATGTTAATATTTAAAGAAAACGAATTTATCTCTCAAGACAGTTTTTTTTTCATCCTTTGTACTGGAAGTAGAATTAAGACTAACTAGGTAGAAAAAAAGCCAGCCTTATTATTGAATATGAAAATTTTTTTATTATTATTTTATACAAAGTTCAATAAATTATGAAGTTCATGAGTTAAAAAAAAAACATATGATCAACCACAAATTAAGAAAATTATGAATATTGGCAATGCTCAGCTAAACAGAGATAGAAAAAAATATGCCCTTTCCACATATTTTTAATGTAGCAATGTTAGCATGCACTCACAATTATTGCATGCAAAAATTGAACAATGAGAGTAGCTTCATCTTTTGATTTTGTTTTTAGGTTGATAAAACTGATGAAGCCAGTGCAAGAAAAATATTTTCTGTACCAGACTTTATTGGATTTGCTTGCAGGCAATTGGGTAAATACAAATTTTTTATTTTTGTTTTTAATTCTTGTATTGCAATGATAAAATTTATTTTTAGGTCATTCTAAGCTTTGTAGAATAAGACTGAATTATTTATTATTTCACCATAGACTGCAAAGGGAGAAATGAGGACAGCTTGTGAATTTATTATAGAACCATTGCAGTTGATTTGAGTGCAGATTGTTTTGTTTTCTTTTTAAATAAGGTATTTGATATTTGTGCTTGATGTCAGTGGTTAATATTCATATAATTATGTTTAAAGCAATGAACTCACTGTGTATTATCTAATTTATCAAGCATATAAAAATTATGTTTTTTTCTTTGTTTGAAGAAAATAAAACATTACGAGAGCAATATTGTTAATTCATTGTAGAATTGAATGTGTAGTGAAAATAGAAAAATTCCAAATTATGCTTAACATAAGTTAGATACTGAGCAAAGATATTGCTATCACCCAAAAAAAAAAAAAAAAAAAAATAGGTGGCCGAATCCGTGCTCGAGTTGCTCTCACCACATTCGATGAGTTTCATCGTTACTCCGCACCAATTATTCAAGCAGCTGTATTTGGTCCAACTGAGGCAGGAGAACCAGCTGGCAAGCTGAGGTTTAGTGCTAACAATCTGGTTAGTAGAGGATGGTATTTAACACACAAAAAAAAATTTGCTTTGTTTGTTTATCAATGTGATTGAATAAAAAGTTCTTTGAACGAATACAGAGGTGTTAAAAGAGCAAAGCAAATAATTGTAATAATCAAAAACGTAGGTAAATCGAAGAAAAGTGGCATTTTGGGGGGGGGGGGNNNNGCAAGGGGAGGAATTTTTGTTGAAATTGCTTATTTTATTATTATAATAAGGTTCTCAGCTTCAATTTTATGAAGCTGTCTTAGGAGTTTTCTTGGAAGAGTTGCAAAGGTCTACATTCAGCTACAAATAGAATTGACTGAAATTTTACGTTTGATATCAACAGGTTGTATCTGAAATATTTTTTTGATTTAAATTATTTATGACAGAAAGATGGATATTATTACATTTTCCTTTTTACCCACTGCAAAACTACAGTGCTTTTTATTTTTGTTTCTTTTTTTAAAGTTTTGGTTACAGAGGCAATATTCATACAAAGATGACATTTGAATAGTCACATAAATTCTCAAAATTTGAAATAATGTTCAAATTTTTTAAACTAAAATTTTGAAATTCAAAATGGTAAAATTTTAATAGGATGTAATTAAACTAGAACATAGCTTTAAATATATTTTGAAAGCAAAATGTCTTTAATATATATCATTTCAAAATACAGGACAAACATCTGTTTTCCATCTTTCTTGTATAGACCTACTTTATATTTTCCAGGATATAGAGGTTAATCATAAATCTGTAATTTCATCATCCATAGTCAATTGACTATCATATTTGTCCGAATTAGATATCTTTTGGAATATGCCAAGAAAAATAATTAATGGTTCTCAATCAAACACTTGAGATATTGGTTGGCTTCAATGCCTTCTAGTATATATTACCCTGATGTAAAATCTGTAGTACGAAAATAGATATTGCCAACATGAGTTGCAGTGCCCTTACATCACATAAGAAATCTAGAGGCCATCAGAGGTATCTTGTTCCTGTGTGTCAGAGTCGTCACTTTCACCCAGACTGTTGCTTTTAAGCTAAGTGATTAAATCCATCTATTTTATGGTGGATTTTATGATAGTAAATGAATGAATTGCTTTACTCTCTGATCTAAACATACATTTTATTTGTTCGTGTATTGCAAAATTATCATGGAAAATGCTGTTCAAGTCCATGAAAAGCTCTGTGAGAAATTCTTGAATTTTTTTCTCTGATAAGAAGCAGGAACCCAGTTTTTAAGACAGATCTTAAAAAGAATGAAAATATTTTATAGCCCTGTTGGGTAGACTCAGCTTAGGTTTGGTGCTGCTGTGCAAAATGTGATTATGACTATTCTCAGAGTAAGAGGCTTTTCACAATATCTAGTACTTATTAAATGTTTCAGGTTATCAGCGGTGTAGATGTTCAAAGTATTGAACCAGTTGATGTCAAGATGAGAGACAGCCTTAGCAAATCTGTGCAGTTAGCGATTGAAATTGCCACAAAGTAAGGCTTTTATTTTAACAATTTAGAATATTTGTTTTTGTTTGGATGGTTGCACATTTGATGCATGGTTATTTATCGTTCACAATTTTCTCTCCTACTAGACTTTTGAGGGCAAGTGCGGCTTCTGGAGATGGGGGTTCTGAGGTTAATTTGGGTCACTGAGTCAAATTTTGACTACAGGTAGTTTTGTAAAGTTTGTCCAATTTGTAATCATCTGAAGAGTGTTATTAGGCCTATCTTTGGCTAAAATTGTCTTTTATTGTAAATTCAAAATTGCTACTCCAAGAAAGATTGCCAATTTTCAAGAAAAATGTGTCAAAATTTGCTGTTTATGCAAGCTATATAGGCCTGCTACCCCTTTAAAAGCATAGGCATGTTATATATCAATGGAAAGTTCAAAGTCGCAGCCTTCCTATCAATGCCACCAGAAGTACCATTTATGGATATCTAAATTGAAATTTTCCAAGAAGCAAGCTCCATTCATAACCATTAACATATATGGAGGGTCTGTCCTGGTTCCCACGGTTTTTATTACAACAGCGTCGATTTTGCATATGGAGGCTTCTGGTTCCTTAGTTTGTGCACAACTGTCAGCCCTGCAAGCTGTTACTGCCCAATGAAATCGAAGCGAAAATCTGACATCTCATTGTGACACAGAGATCACCTGTTCTTATGCTAATTTGTTTACATAATGCTTTGTTGGCCTTTGAGTGAAGTTTCAGCCAGTTTAGTGCGTGAGTGACCGCCAGCATGAACTGGATATAAGAAAATGGCCGAAAGGAGACAGAAGCAACAGGAAGAGCTTGAGAGAGCTGAAGGAGGCCCATCATATGGAGCTGGCATCGCATAATTGGTCAAAAAACAAAAATATTTTTGCTCAGACTTTATTGGCCATATTCTCAAAATGAATTTTTTTCAGACAAACGTTCTTAAAACTTTGAATTTTTTTTCATAAGATTTGTTGGAAACTTGCCATGAAGTTTTAGGGGAGTATTATCTTGCTTTACAGATAGGCTTTTTGGAATCACATCTAAAAATTTTTTTTTAATTTTTATGTGTCCAAAATTTTGATTTTATCTATATATAATTTTCATAATTTCATGTAAATTTCCCTTTTCTGTCTAACCTTAAAAGGTTAATTGAAAACCTTCAAATTTAACATAAAATCATATTCAGGTATAGAAAAAGTTGATATCTTATTTAATTTAGAAGTTATAAGATTTTGAAATGTATGTTTATATTTAAGATGGTCGACATTTTTTTCTGTTGCCATGCCAATGTAAATTGAAAAAAAAAAGTTATTTTGGTTGTTAATATCACTTTTTGGGAGCCATATATAAAAAATAAATCCTTTATAAAAGTATCATTTAAGAAATAAAGAAAATCACCCCTGAGTGCAGCACTTGCCCTTAAATCTAAGGTGGAGCTTGCTTTACAAAGATGGCTTAAAAAAGTTTCTATTTTCTTCAAACTTGAAAGGAAACTTATGTGTTGATAACTACAAGTAAACCAAATATAATTTGATATCTATCAATGCCACTTGATGATGAGAATGTAAATGAATCATGAGGTGATTTATTTTGCTTTACAGTTACCGTTAAAAAAAACAACAAAAAAAAACCAATGTTCAAGTCTTTTTAAAATGGATTCTGTGGCAAAGAATAGCTTTGCAGAGCTGTTTTCCACTTATTTTTAATGCAAAAAGGGTTTCTTTTTTTTGTGAACATTTTTAAAATTTTAAGAATAGCTTTGCAGAGCTGTTTTTGACTTTTTTTTTATGCAAAAAGAGTTTCTTTTTTTTGTGAACATTTTTAAAATTTTTGGATTTTTGCTCAAGACATTTTTTTTGCAGCACCTTTGTGATGATAAATTAGTAATTATGGGATCATATATACAACTCATGTTTTTTTTTGTGAGGAAGCACCCTATAGGGTGTCAAACAAAGTATGTGAAAACTATTGAAGATATTGAAAAAGCAAATTGTCAGTACATTGCAAATGGTTACATTTCTGAAATACGTGAAAAAAATTGTATCTTCTATCATGTTTGACTGATGTGTTTTAAATTTGTATTTGGCAACTACAGAAAAATGACTCATTTCCTAGCATATGGATCACATAATTATAAATGTGATGTCTCTGTTTCAGTTTTTGAGTCTTATTTTGTTTTGTGACAAAAAATCTATTGAGATTACTCAGTCTTTTGCCTATTGGGAATGTGATTGAGATGGAAAAGAAGTTAAAGCTCAGCATGGCTTCTATAGATTATTTTACAAATTAGATGTAGAGGTTTGACTCTGGGTTTGACATCAAGACAATTACCCTGGATATAAAGCTAAGACAATTTGTCATGAAAGATTCAGGGAGTAAGTTAATTGTGGAGGCTAAAAATAGGGAATGGCGACTCGAGAGAGACTGAGGAGTTTGTTCTTGCTGATTTGCAGTCCTTCATATCAATAATTTTTTTTCTTTTTCTTTCTTTTTTTTTTTGTTTTTGTTTTTTTTTTTGTTAAGAAAAGGTGAGTGGTGGGGTAAATGGTTTGTATATTTTGATACTTAGCCCTTACACAATCTAATTACTATAACATTTGAAGAAGCATGAATAAAATAGAGGCAAGGCAGAATGGCATATGCTGTAGGATTCAGATTGAAGCATACCAAGTGCTTGTGGCTTACATTTTGCTTTCTGATTAATTCTATCTTTCTCATTCTTTGATATTACCCTGGAATCAAGAACTCTACAGTAACTGAATTGCACTGTATTGAACATCTTTGTGCAGATCTATTGAAGCAGCAGCATCTCATGAGGCAGCCAGGGAAGAGCAGATTGCTCGTGGTCATCTAGAACGCCAAATACTGATGACAGAGAAGGAGTCTGAACGAGAGCGAGTGAAGCTATATGAGCTGAAGGCTCAGACTGCTGCAGTTGAGTCAACAGGTCAAGCAAAAGCTGAGGCACAGGCACAGGCAGAGAGATTGCTGATTGAAGGCCAGAGTGACATTGAGGGTAGGATGTTGTTACCATTTTCCTTTTCATCTGGAAAGAAACTGAGAAATAAAACAGATTTTCAAAGAACTCACTAATAGAGAGGAATCATCCCTCAAGATGACTTCAGGCAGAGAAGGAATGCTTTTAACATGTTTTTTTTTTAAAGTTCATGGAAATATCTAAGGGGGAAAACCCACAGGCTTTTTTGAATATTTACTCGGTCATGACCTTGGATTTTGATGCAGTTGCATGAACAAGGAAATGGGACTTGGATGTAAACAAATACCATTCATCTCATAGATACAACTGTCTTCTCGGTGTATTTGCGTTACAATTAGATCTAGACCTTAAATAAGTCTTGCCTAACATACGAATAATTCTAAAAGTAAAACTGATTTGTTAGTGAAGGTTTATTCATCACTATGTCCATCATGAGTATATGCAAAAGGCTACATCGCTTGCTCAAGTTGATTGTGACTAAATTAATCATAGCATAGATATACAGATTCAGGCAAGACTGAAATAGCCAGGAAACAGCAAGCTTTTGTTGGTTAAATTTACACCGTCACGATCTCTTAAACAATTTGTTGCACATCAAAATAAAATTTTTTTTTTGACCCGCTAATTTTATTGTCAGTATTTTGAAGAAAAAAAAAGCCTTAATTTGGCTTTAAAAAAAAATTTTAGTTTTTTTTTTTCCTTTTTTGTCGTCTGATTGAGACTAAAAATATTTGTGATTAACCGGCATTCATTTATGCAAATGAGTATCTAGGAGCCAGGAACATGTAAGGCATGGCATTGTCAGTAACAGCACTTTTTTGATGCCGACACATTTTCATCACTGTGAATTTTGAAACACTTACTATAATGAAATTTTAAGACTCTGAAATCTGTACAGATTATAAGTCTAGATCTAACAGAAATTTGGCATTGTTTACATCTGTGACCCATTTTGACTAAACCACATCACAAACCAGGTTAGGGTCATAGAAAAAAGATGTCATTGCTTGAATTACCCTCTGGTTGCACTAAGCTTATAATTGCATGATGGAAAAATTGATTCTTTCTTGATGTAATGTTGCTTAGGAGTTTTTATTTCTGATTTATTATAATTAGTACTCCCTAAAAATATTTTGAATACACAACTTGTAAAAATGTCCAAACATTATTTATCCAGGCATTCTCTGAATAATGAATGAACAAAGGCAAATTTCAAGTCAACAGGTTGATGAAAATATCCAAACATTATTTTAAGAGTGTTTTTAAAAAAAAAAGAGGCTTATCTTGAATCTCCCTTGATTGGAGTCGCTTATCTCAAACAAAATGTGTTGAACTAATTTTGCTATAAATTTCTTGTATTTTCTTTCTTTGCATTAGTGGCTAAACTCAAGGCAGAAGCTGCTAACATAGAGGACAGTTCTCTGTTGTCAATAAAAGTTATGGTAAGGCTTTTTTTTTTTGGCAATTTAAGCCTGCATGTTTTTACACTGAAAGTAGTTTTTTTTTCAGTGCTTCATTGTGGTAACCTTATTTGACATATTTGACATTAATATGACAATTATTTTTATAAGGAAAAATGTATCAAAAGGTAAATTGAGCAGTTAAAAAAAAGTGTGCCTCGAAATCTCTTTTATTGTCAGTAGAGTGAATACACATGACAAGAATTCTCTTTGATTACAATTTCTTTTGTTTGAAAAAACTTAAGTGTGTGAGTTTTTCCTCTTCTTCATCACATGTTTTTGTCGACCAAATGAATTATAATTTAAATGCTAGGTCTTTCCAATTCCTTTGTTGTCTGAATGTGAGGAATCTCACAAAATGGGTCAAGTTGCGGATCTGCATCACTGAAATTAACTTAAGATATTAAAGTAAAGAGGTAAAAAATTTCTAATGCTTCATGTGCAAAAATCTTAAAGTGTGTCTGTAGTAAGTTTTCCATGCAGAGAGGTTGATAGTGTTCACCCCTCTAGTGAATGTTTTTTTTTCTCTTTAGTTAATCATGCAAAACCGCAACTCAACTCATTTTGAGGGACTGCAACACAAATGAACTTTTGACTTATATAATAATATGTTCCCAATACCTTTAGATAAATCAAGCAACATTACAGTTTCAATATAATTATGATCTTTGTCAGCTTGTGAAAATGCAAGTCCTTCAAAATATATTTTGCAGTTGAAAGTGAGAACTTTGTATCACCAAAATTATGAAAGATTGGATCATTTGGGCAAAAACTGGCTGAAGAATGAAAATAATGCTGAGATGAAATACATATTATGTCAGTATGAAGAAATGTCTGATCAAATGACCAAATTCTTGGTTAAATTATTTATGTTGCCATCACTATCAGCTGTAGACAAGTAAATCTAATTAAAAAAAGAAGGTCGATTGGAGGTGCAAAAAACTGTCTTTCAACCCTCAAAAGTATAATTTTAGATTGTGACTAAGGTGGCTTCTTGAAGCTTTTTTTTTTTTTTTTTTTTTTTTTTTTTTTTGTGGTCCAATTTTTTTTCTTTTCAAAATTTGTTTTTACAGTTACAGAAAAGTGACATAGATCACAACAGAAAAGTTAATGTTATGGAGATTGAGAAACAGAAAAGCTTCTCACAGATAGAGGTATGTTTATAACATATTCTGGGAACATTTCAATGTGTTTCAATTTTCAATCTGTTTTGCAGTCTTAATAAATGAAGTCCAGCACAGGTACCTCAAAATCATTAGAAAAAAATTCATAGGTTTGACATTGCTGTGTTCAAAATAGCATAGTGAAGGAGATCCACTAAATAAAAATAATATAATTGGTTGCTCCATCAGTCTTTGCTAACATGGAAAGTTTGTCATCATTTTATTTGATGTTTGTTTTTTAAAGAGAGAGGAGGACAAAAAAATTTAATGGCCTCTTTCCAGTCATAAATTTGGGTTGGTGACAGTGGTTTTGACTGTATGAAACTTATATGCGGGTTTATCATCGCTATGCCTTGCAGGTTTGTTTGTTTTAACTGTCTATCACTCAAATTTGGGGCATGTGGTCAACAGGGACTGAGTGCAGGAGAGATGGGTAGAAAGATGTAAACTTTGCCAAGTCCTTTACAAAGAAATGCAAACCCTGACCGTCAGTGGTTGTCATGAGTGCCTGATATTTATCTAAATCTAGTGCTAGACTTATTTTTAAGATAGATCGTGGGATGGGTAGGTGAGCATCATATTTCTGATGAGGTAGCTGCAAGCTTGTTTTTTTAAGAGATAATCAATGTTCTTTGATAGATCTAGTGATAACTGATGTTCTGGGAATGAACTTTGCAGGATCAGGCGAGAAAGGGTGGGAGTGGGGAGGGACTTATTACCTAATTTTTTATCTAAGGTTTTTTAAAAGCTTTTTTTCCCTTGCGAATTATAGCTTTGTTTGCCATACGTCATCCACCCAATTAATTTGCCAATTTAAATAAATCTTTACCTATATATCGTCAGCTTTGTTAGTCAAACGGGGAAAAGAAAGAGAGAGGGAACTTATCTGAAATCTTTTGGTCTTAGCAGGTTTTTTTTTATTTTTAGTTTGAATGATATATATCTAGTCTACAATGAGCGGTGAATCAAGGTCTTGATTCAGTCTCTTTGAGACTGTGTATGACCAGTCCCAAGTCTTCTATTATTTTCAGTAATTAATAAAACAATTGAGAAATGCAAAGGAAGTGTTGCATATACAAGAGTTAAAAAATACATCAATGAGAGAACAAATTAAAATGCTTTTTTTTTCTCAAAACCTTAGAATTGTGGTGCCCTACAAGAATGACATTAAGTATGAGTTTTATGTTTTTGAACATTGGATTTTCACAGTCTTGGAAAACAATATTTTTCATCATGGAATACTCCACAGAAACATATTTCAAATGCTTTCAAATTATGTAGACCACTTCAACAGGATTTTGCCGCAAAATTACTGTACATCTTTAAAGTTTGTTTTTGTAGTAGGTTTTTGTTAATCTTAGAGTTAAGCTGCCAAGCTTATTTTTTTCAGGTTGAAATTTCTCATTTAAATCCAAAGATTCTTTGCTTTGTATTTTAATTTACCTTAAATGAGTTCAAATGTTTAGTAAAGTGATAATTTAATTGTTTTCAATGGTCAATACTTTTTTTGTCCACATAAGGTAAACAAGTTCAGAGAAATGGTGAATGCTCTAGGTCCTGCAACTATTGTGGCTATGGCAAATGCAGGACCCCAAAACCAGGTTTACATATATTCTTTTTTATGACATGTCTATTTTTCTTACATGTTTTTGTGCCATTTCAAAAGAAATATTACCATTTTCCTTCATTTGCCATTTATGTCATTTTTAATTTGATATAATTTTTAAGCTGAAATCTATTTCATTCTCGATTTGAGGCAGCTAAATATTTCAAGTTTTTAACTTTTCCGCATTTTGAATCCCAGGATCTGAGCAGGACTTAACGGAAAAAAAAAGAAGAAGTATATCAGCAAATCTTGTCCTATAATTTTGTTTGTAGGTTCCCTTTTTAAGGCTTTTTAAATTGGTTATAAAAAAAATAAAAATTTACCTCTTATTCAAGGTATATCTATTTATTTTGCTCAGAGTCCAGTACTAATCTTCTTTAATTATTTAAAAAAAAATTAAGTATTAAGTGACAATTGTTTTTTCAGCTGAATTTACTGAAGGGTCTTGGCTTGGAGAGTGTCCTACTAACAGATGGCAACTCCCCAATCAACCTGATCAACACTGCTGCAGGTCTTGTGGGCAAAGACCATACTTACTCCCAAGATTAGCATTACTCAATAAAATGGAAAATAAATCAGAATATACTGCACAGTATCTACAGACAGTATGATCTATCCAATATTGTCTTTCAGAAAAGATAATTTAGAAGGACAATATATTGTATTTCAAAAAAGAAGACAAAGTAAAAATAAAAACAAATCCTCAGGGAATGTACCAAGAAAAAAAATAAATTATCACCAAGAAAGTAAGGGGTAGCACCATTGTTTTAGCAAAAGCTTAGTTAAATCATGATATTTTTCTCACTTTTCTATATTTTTTCCTTCAAAATTAAACTCTAGATAAATTTTTATTAATTTTCAAAACCATAAAGTGGAATTTGTTTGGTTCGTCAATATAAAGTAGCACATTATTCTTTTTATGGATCACAATTTTTTAACATGATGCTGTTTTATCCGGAAAAAAAAGTTAAACCAAACAGCTGCACAACTGAAGAAAACTGAAATGTCAAAATATCAAAATCTTAACTCTTTCTGTGCCAATGTCTATTTTATATATGATGTAAAAAACAGAATCTGATAAAGGCAGAGGAAAGGTTATCCTCCGTAGGTTCCTTATACTTGTGATTTCCAAGAGAAAGTGTACAGATTTTTTTGCATCTTCATGGAAACAGTGTAACCTTGTGTCTCAAGAAGTATTTCTAGTAAATGCAGAAATTGTCTGGCCTCACTGTTGGCTTTTAAAAACCTAGAAAGTTTATAATTTTTAAAAGCCAGTGCATCAACATGCAGAAAAAGATTTTATAAGTATACACAGATAAAGAATGAGTCATTACAGAGCCATTTCTTTGCCAAGTTTGTCTTATACTCACAGCTATATGAAGTGGTGTGCTGGTTTGTTGTTACATTTATATTTTTGCAATGGTGTTTGTATAATAAGATTAAAGTATGCATGTTTAATGTTTTTTAATATAAATCAATTTTGATATCCTTTATATAAATCAATTTTGATATCTTTTATATGCCAATGTGGCACTGATATGTTTACATATTTTAATATAATTGAGTTTAGAGGCAGATTCATTCATGAAAATAATTGATAATGAAATTTTATATATATATATATATATTTTACATTCTACAAAATGAATTATAAGGGTTGATGCGGAAACTTTTTTTAAAATTGTATTTCCAAGGTGGGTCAAAGCATAGAATATATTATTTAAGACATTTAGAATTGTAAACTGGTCTCCACAGTCACAAAGGTCTTTAATATATTCATTTGAAAAAAAAAGACTTTGTGTACTTTAAATTGTTTTAACCAACATTGTTTATTCATATACTTTTGATGTACTCAGTTTTTACAATTATTTACAGTGATATCTTTCTCTCTGTGGTAAATTCATTTCTCTGTTTAATATTTTTTTTCTGTAAAAACTTCCTCCCTTGTTACAGATAACGTCTTATTCCAGAAATTGAATAAAATAAATACATATATCTTTCAACACATTCACAAATGTAAAAAAAAAGTGACACAACATATATTTTTTCATTGATTTTACTATAAATACATGTTTGTTACATTTCTATAACTTAATTTTTGCTTTTTGCAATTGCTTTTGAAAAAGATTTTGCAGTA
This sequence comes from Plakobranchus ocellatus, assembly GCA_019648995.1. Classification (NCBI taxonomy): domain Eukaryota; kingdom Metazoa; phylum Mollusca; class Gastropoda; family Plakobranchidae; genus Plakobranchus; species Plakobranchus ocellatus. The sequence continues at coordinate 2,667,649 of BLXT01006878.1, read as the reverse complement.
TTTTGAGTAATATTATTCTTCTTTTACACACATTTAAGTTTTGTTTGCAGAACTGGTTTGTTAAAACATTTTTTATACCTGTCTTCATTCAGTTTTTAATCTTTACAATTTTGTGTTGAGGGAGACGAGGGGTAAGGTCTATAAGCTTTTAGATTCTTTTTACTTGCTTTTTAGTTTCATTGAAAAAGATGAAAGATGATGAATTTCAACTTACATTTCTGAAGAATGTGTAGACAACCTAGAAAAAGTAAGGTTGGAATAAAAGTTAACTTTTCTGAAACCAATCCTAATAAGTTGCAAATGAAGCTGAGGAATTAAGATAGAAAAGAAGATAGCATTATCTCTGAATAAAAGACACAATGTCTCATAAATGGCCACTGCTTAATGCTGTCAGGCTTTTTTAACCCTTGTCAGGCTGGATCCTAGGGGCTGGTTAAATTGTGACAAAAAACACCCAATACATTTTGGGGGAGTTAATTGTTGGGAGACCAACATCCACATCAGATGTTATAGGTAAATGAAAATAAGAAATTGTCTTCATTTTTTCAAAAGGTAATGTCCATTTCATACAAAAAATAAAGAATAGCCATTGGATGTAAAACAATATTATAGAATGCCTTAAACAAAAGCACATATGGCATAGAACATGTACATTTGATGAAAGAGAAAAGGGAAAAAAACAACGAACATTGTTTTTTTAGTATGCTTTTTGCTAAAAACATGGCCAAGTATTGCCTTGGGTGTAAAATGTTCAAGAGATAAAAAAAGGAGGGCTTTTGAAACACTTCCCTGTGATTTTATGTTTTTTATTATTTTATATAGGTGAAAAGTTACAGTTTATACAAATTATATACATCGCACAACCTAATGACTCTTGTATTTTCTTCATATCATAAAACTTTTTGATTTAAATAAAGATTTTTTTCCTTATCTTCATATATTTCAAGTGAAGACTATTATCCTTCGTTCTTGTTATAAAGAAATATAAGTCATGGTAAGTATGTGTGAATTTCGTGACCTGTGGTATTGATAATGACATTTTTATGTCAAATGGAATAAGTTCAAATGGCTGGGTGGGAAAGAGCAGGGTGGAATGGAGCACATCTGTAGGTGCCACATGTCCCACACAAGATGATGGATGATATGCATTGGGAAAACTAATGGGTAGAGCATAAAAAAAGAAAATTTGGTTGTTTTTGTGCTCATTTATCTGAGCAGCAGCTGCTGTTTTCAAGAATGTATACTTAATACATTCTGCCCCACAGCAGTTGGTTTGGATGTATTTTTAAAACCACAAAAACAAAAATTCAACTGATGCATAACACATTATGATGTGCAAACCTATTCATCAATGTTTTCATGTGCATTAATAAACATATACTGTACATCGTAGTCATGTTTGCGATGCATAAATGTGCATCTGATTATTTGTTACAACTAAAAAGATTTGCTTCACGACATAATTGTTAACTATAATCATATTTTAAAAATAAGATTCTTTGTTAAATATTTCTTGCCTCAGTCAAAAGCAAAACGGCATGAGTGATTCTGAATTTTAATCATTTTAAAAAAGGAAAGAAATGTAACACTGGAAAGAAAGCACACGGGGTTGCTGTTCGATGTAACTTATGCCAAAAATCTTCATAAGTTTAAACTTAAAAAAAAACACAAACATGCTAAATTAGTTTGTAAGATGTTCAACATTCAATAACAGAACATCGTACATAAGCAAACCAATGTGATAAAAATAGTTTTAATATAAGACAATGATTATTACACATAATAGGAAAAAAGACAAATCGCCAATCGCCAGGCAGAAAGCACTAAAAGCAATACAAAATTCAGTCCGAAGGATGCAAAGGTAAGTGAATTATAATATAAAGAAGAAAACAGTTGCGAACTAGAAAATATATAATAGTATTTTAAAAATGAAGCAAACGCAAAATTATATTATTTTCGATTTTTAATGTTTGGCCTTTTAGTTTCAATAGTACACAAACGTTTCCTAGCCTGTGTCTTTAATGCTGTCAGATGCCATCATTGTAATTGCTATGATGAAGTTAAAATAAAGGTGAAATGTTTTTATATTATTTTGCTATTGTTTCATTTTGAAATTTCAACTATGTAATTTCTTACTGGCAACAGTTTGCAAAAAGGTTACTCACATTCATTTTTACCTCTGTGAAAGAAGTTCACCATTATCGTTACATGTGTCTATCTCTATCACCATTCAATCTATTTACTATGAGATTATCCCAAGCAATTTTTTTGCAAAATAAGTCTACTAAGATAATGAAAAAAAATCAGCAAAGCAATAATTTGGCATAGAGTTTGATTTATTTTGCACATATGAAACGATTTTATAATAATAATATCCATCCTCTTTAAATAATATCCATGTTATGGAGATGGATGCACAGGCTGTAGTTGTTATCGTTCCGACAGTGATAGATGACCAACCATGTAAGCATAATTTGTTATTGTGAAACTTTTAGTATTTATGGAATACCGTATACTAAGGTATGTTTATTCTTTCATTTTTTCTTAGTAAAACAAAAGGCTTACCTTTGTTTTCCTGTTCTTTTACACACACTCATGGAAATTTTATAAAATTAGGATGTACACTGTATCCCCCGTCTTCCTTTCTCTCTCTCTCTCTCTCTCTCTCTCTCTCTCTCTCTCTCTCTCTTTGTTTTCCTCTCTGTTTCTTTGATCCTCCCCCTCTCCCTCTTTTTCTGTTCTCTCATCCTTTTCTCTCTCTCCCGTCTTTTTTGGTCTCTGAAAGTCACTTGGAATGGCGTGCTTTACGGGTAAATTAGAGAGACGTGTTTGATATTAATATTCAATTAATTAGTGAATTGTATTAACTGGCGAGAAGAATATCTTTATTACGATCTGCAAATTTAATGGTAAATTATATTCTGTAAAAAAAAGTGTTTTATTAATTGGGGACTTCTTTCAGGCTTAAAAAAATTAATTACAGAAAAAAATTGACGAAAATATCGAATAAAGAGATATTCATATTTTAAAAAATTATTATGAAAATTGTATTGTATTTTGCTAAACTGTTGCTTCTGCGCTTGAACGTGTTAAGCAGCGTTCAACGAGTGGCTGCGATAAGAGCATAGCGACTGACATAAGTGTTAAAGAACCCATGTAGTGGTATGCGCCATAAAAAGACCCAGTGAGATCGCTAAGAGAGCCAACAACCAAATGGTCAATAGCGTTGGTGAAGCCATTAATCAGCATATAACCTGCCATTATATGGCCCATATGCTGCACGCCCAGCAAATCTACTGTGATGACTGGAACCAGCATATGAAACACCCCCACAGTGAATCCTATCAGTGCCTGCAATAGAATCATCAAAATAAATCCTTGGAACACTGGCACTAACTGGAAGAGCAACCCGATAGTTAATTGCGACAGACACGCGACATGAATGCGTTTAATAATGCCTGTGTCGGCCAAGAAGCCCATACAAAGCTTGCTTACCACGTCAGCTACACCAACGGCAGTCATGAGAAAAGGCACCTGCTCCTCAGTACAACCGTTTTCAATGCCAGTGGCAGGCATATAGGCTACTCCTGCCTGCGTATGGATGCCCAATCCGGAGGCTAAGAGTATGAGTAGGCCTACAGGATGGGTGAAGACACTCTGAGAGGCTAAGCGTTTTAGACGGCAAAAGAAACTCTTTCCTCTTTTCTTAACGCTGATTTCACTTTCAGAACTTGAGGTACTTGCGTTTTCGAATAAGGTTGAGATCTCAGCTTGGTTGTGACCCAAGTCTATAACTGAACGAGTTTCAATGCCGCGTGTGTGAATGTGATGGATTTGGGATACAGAACTGCCGTAGAAAGAGCTGGTGTCACCAAGGTATCTAATACTTGCTGAAAGAATATTAGAGAGAGAGGTTTTAACGCCTGCAGAACTCGCTTTGCGACCTAATACAGTCGAGCCGTTTGTATCAGAATATTCCATAAAAATGTCATTTTTGCCGTACAGGTGTCTGTGATTGTTCATCTTATTCTCTAGAACATGCCAGCTTTCGCTTACGCTCCGTATTCTAGGTGGTGGCATTTTCTGAAGTAGACGAGGAGTGCAAATATCTTTGTCACTTGTTTCAATTGTCGATGACGATTTCTGGTCATCCTCTTTACACTGATCTTCTGAGTTGGACGTTTCATTTTTATCTTCCTCAACGATAACTTCACGTTTATGATTAAGTTTATTGTTTTGCACCAAGAAAGGAGCTTTGTCACCTTGTCGCATAGAATCTCTGTTTTTGTCATAAAAAATGTTATTTAGCACACCACTTGAGCTCTTTTCAGCTACATCCTCATCTTGTGGATGCACCGAGAAAGGAGAGGCTGAATAAAATGAGACTGGTCGAAGCAATAAAGATGCCGGTACGCAATGCAATGTAACTCCAGCTAAAAGAAGAATTGTGCCCCTAACATCATAAATATCAAGTAGCACTTGCGTGAGTGGTGTCCCGAAAATGGTGGCCAGACTAATGCCCATGGTGGTAGTGGCTGTGGCGAGAGATAAATGCCGTTTGAAATAATGGCCGAGCAGCGTTAACTGAGGAACGACAATCAATCCATGGGCAAATCCTACTATAGCAAACATGATGTTCACCACAGCTATGTTTGGAGCAAACGCAATGCCTATAGTGCTTACGAAATTTACCAGTGCACCAATTATGCCTAAAGTCCTCACATCGTAGCGCGGCAGGAGAACAGTAGCGGCTAAGATGTTGCTGACAGAGAATGTTGTAGACGACAGAGCGAAAACTAGAGTTGTCATGGTCGCAGAAGCCTGATAGATATCCAGAAATTGAATGAATAGTAAAGAGCTGGCTCGTAAAAACACCATGAGCACCATAACATTAACTGTTGCTCCCAACATAACAAACCATGCCCAGCCATGGTCTACTGGAGGTTGAGATTTTGTATTAGAGCAAGGCAGAACACAAGCTGTCCTCTTTTTGTTCGCTGTATTATCCATTCCAACAATTCACAAATTTAGAATCAATACATTTGATTAAAAATGCTCCTTGTTCTACGATAAGTTTAAATATCGTTAAGCATTTTTCAGAGGTCTATCAATAAAATTTTATGAACGTGAACGATGGAATATCTCTTGTCCAAATAACTTAAAATATCGACTCGACGATCTCAACTTTATCTACCAACAGATAAACTTTATATGTACCGATTAAATAATTTCGAACACCCAAGTGTAATCTACCAGATCCTGATGCAACTGGGTCATATGCACATGATATATTTAAGTCTAAGATAAACTTGACCAGAAAAGAGAGGGCCAAACGTGTCATTTTCATTCAGGCGTAATATTGGATTGAAATGAAAAGGCCCTTCAATGACAAGCTGGTAATTTCAGACGCAGATCTCAAATAAACAAGCGCAATCGGGTCATTATGCTTTTAAAGCGTAAGATAAACATGCTGAGAACAGAGAGGGCAAAAAATCTTTTCTGATCAGGCATTTCAGAGCCAATTATAAAATAAACATAGCTCTAGGATACAAGAAGAGTCCGTGTGAGCCTAATAAAAATGATATTTTGCTGTTTCGTCTTAATCTTATACCCAATAAAGACTTGGAGCCGAATTTTATTTATCAAAACAGTTATGCACATCTCTCACATTCTCTTTTAGTGCCATGCAATTTTAATGAATTGAACCCAACTGCCACGACTTTATTTTTTTCTGCATACTTTTGTAATTGTCAAATAAACAGACTTAGATTCTTAGAAAAACTTTTGTTTGGACTATGTTTTTGACTAGTGTAAGTGACATCTGCTCCCTACTGTATTTAATCAAGCACTCGGCTAAGTATGATAAGCCAATATTATGTCGACCCCGCCCAGCCAATCCATCCTGCAAAACACCGATCTTGTTAATTATTTTAAAAATCCAAAAAGAAATAGTCATGTAATCGAAAAAAAACATTTTGAATAGCTTAACTGAAAGGCTCGAGTGTTATTTATACAGATTGAGGTATGTTGACCTCATACATGTATTAATCCTTCCTTTACAAGTTATCTGGCGTTGGGCTGATTATTAATTTAAGTTTCAGAGACAATTGAACATTATTATCTTGATACTTTGAAAGAATAAACTTGATTGAAACAACATACGTGTTGTGTTTGCCTTGTTGAACTTGAAGTCTTGTATGGGTAGACCGTCGTTTATTTCAATGATTTTGAGGAACAGCAAATTCAAGGGCAGATTTCCAACGAGCAGAGAAAGCTGACCAACTGCACGCTTTAAGAATACTTCTATTCAGCTAAATAAATAGATGCAGATAACAATGTTACGTCATATGTAAATCAAGCACCTACTCTGATCGATAGATAAAACAACTGATTGTTCTCTTCCTAGAGAACAACTCAAAGCTGCTTCTAAATAAGCATCATCAAAATCAATAAAAGCAGCAGATGGAGAAAAGAAGATAATCTTTCTTTGTTTTTCAAGGCATTTGGCTCCAAAAGGCAATAAAGATATACATATCATCGTGAGTATTTTGACATCGATAGAATAACAATGACATGGAGTAATAGAATAATGACTTGATAAACTCATCATTTTACGAAGAATATCCATTCCAAACAGTAGATGAAACTGTAAAAAAAAACCAACAACATCAGAGTCAATGAATAATACATAACTTAACAATGCGGTTCCCGTTCAAGGAAATAAACTTTGTGCTGAAGTCCTCAAGATTTACTTCAGGTACATGCCGTCATCAATATTCACACTGAATTATGTCAGATAGCAACACGAACCACCAACAGTTTAAGTGTAACTATGAGATATATACTTTCTTGAAAACTAATTGCATCATGTTTGTATTTAGACTTGTAGAGAGCTAGACAGGCCTTTTAGTCTGACGGTTTTAATCCAAAATCACTCGATAAAATTCAATGTATATCTGATTTCAATTTTAAAAGCAGCTGCATCATAAGCGAAAATTACACATTAAAAAAATCTAGTTTCAATTTGATTTCTAAAAATATTAACGACAATAGTATGTGATTCCATTAAAGATATAACATACTAGTTTCCCAAATAAAAATAAAAAAAGCACTACAAATGAAAGCTCTAAGGCTCTATTTTGTAGAGCAAGTTTTTTTTATATTAGTCTCTCACAGAAGGCTGTGCACAGAAGATTATGACATTAGCTTAAAAGTACATGTTGCAGTCGCTGCGGAGTCTTCAACAAACTAGTCCTTGAAACAATTCATAGCATTCTCGTTGAAAACCTAACATAGGCAAGCCCTTCTGATGGCTATGTCGCATTGGGACCGCAATTTTTGCACATTTTGCAACTTTTTTCAATTTTTTTTTTTGTTTTGCATTTTTTAAATTTTTAGCACTTACTCTTCTGCTGAAGGTCACCCTCGCATTCAATTCCTGAAGTGGAATTTTTCAATCCTGCCAAGTTGATGTTCCCTACCTCCTACACCAGAGCTTGGTACTTTGAAAAATTAACTCCAAGAGGTCCAGCAGAGGAAGTGACATTGAGTGCATCACAGCTGGCTCGAGACGAGTCGAGAGCGCCCTAAACAAAGCCCTCAGATGTCTTTGGTGTTGAATAGTTTCAGGCATCTGTGTGAGATAAGGCGCCACAACTGGCAACTTGTGCCACTGTCAACTCTGCTGATGCAACATGTCCTGATAGATTTAAGTTGTAAAACCTTATCTATTTATAGACCCATAGCAAAACACATAGGAAGGGAAGACAAGCTAGAGATCTAGGGCGTTACAAATAGTTCTAGGCAGTATGGCAAGCTCATCTCCAGAAAAAAAAAATGTTTCAGATCTTTGAAAGCATTTAAAAGATCACAGACGGATTTTTTTTTACAGTGGATTTGTTCCGTTGTATAAAAAGTTGGTTAATTTGTCCCTAAAATCACATAGGCCCCTATAGAGGGGCTTTCGTAAATGTTTGACGGTTCGCCATTTTAAAAGAAGAGTTTGGATTTTCCAAGCTATCATGAAACCTTCTATTTATAAGCAATTTATATTTTGTTTGGGAGGAGGCGAAACCTCAACATGGAAAAATTTAAAGTTTTAGTGTTCTAACCTTTTTGTAGGGTCTATTTTTAAACAAGTCCAGAAAATAGCTTGGATAATTTTTTACAATACAAATTCTAAGAGCGTTGAAGTTTCCACTCTGTTGACACAATTGTTCATAAAAGATAAATGATTACATTTTTTTATTACACCACCGCAAACACAGGAAAATAAAGAATTCATAGAGACTCTTTCCCACGGAATAAAATCCGTGACCTATGGCTTTCTAAGCCATAGGTAAAGAAAGCCATAAGACAGAGGCAACTACAATTTTTAGTCTATATTTGCCGACAAAAGGGTTTAGAACTTTTAGCGACCACTGGAAAGATTGAAGGCAAACGCAATAGAGGTAGACAGAGAATGACTTTTATTGAAAGTCTTAGTCATGGGCATTAGGCAAAGGTAGCAATAACAACTTTATAAGGTTAACTGAGAATAGGTTGAGTGGAGGAACATGATCGCCAATGTCTGTTCCAGACAAGGTACCTGATGATGATTTGAGGTAACAAACAAGGTAAGTGATTATTTATTTGTTTTTTTTTTTTTTAAGAATGCATCGTGCTCCCATTGTAAATTTAATGCAGTAAAAAGTATTCAAGTGAAATTTAAGTCCTAATTCCATTAGTTTTTAAAAAATATTTTTTGTGTACTGTTTCTTGGTATGGATTGTTAAATACATTATTTTCATTTAATTTAGAGTTAGAGCATTCTTTTGCAATTTGTTTGCAAATTTTCCGATTTAATTATTTATTTTTTTTGTGAGTGCAATTTTTGGGTCAAATTTTTTTCATACTTGTGATATTGCCCACTTTTCTGCCCCATTGAATGCCTGTTTCATTTATTTATTTATTTATTAATTTTTTTATTTCTATCTCTTCCTCTCCTTCCCCGTCATCAAAACTCCTCTGTAAATTCTTTTTTTTTTTCATCCTGCCACCCAGACTCCCATATGTAGCTCGGAGAATGCATAAAATTTGCCCTTATTAGTAGGAGACGCACATACAAAAAAGAGAATAGAACAGAGAGAGAGAGAGAGAGAGAGAGAGAGAGAGAGAGAGAGAGAGAGAGAGAGAGAGAGAGAGAGAGAGAGAGAGGACGGTTTACTTTTCAGATGAGTTATTCGATTTTTGTGCATCAAAACAAGTCTTATAATCATAATCTAAGAGATATTTCACTTACAGGCATAACTGTTACAAGTTTTTGGATATCTCTACGATTCCTGTATTCAACCGTAGAACTCTCCTTTCTCAGAAGCAAACCTTTGCTTCTCATAACGAAACCGAAAATACAATTTCATCTATTTAGAATGTTATTGTCGTCTGCTAGGTTGTGATCTAGGGGCCTAATTTAGATCTAGATCTAGATATAGATCTATATGAGATCTCAAGATTCAGCCTTTGAATCAAACCCACTAAAATCAATTACACCAATTTAAATAATTTTCCTTTTTCTTCTTACCGAAAGAAGGCAACGATCTTGGCCCAATTTTGGCCCACACGGTAGGCCTAGATCTAGATCTATATATTATAACTTTTCCAATAGAATGTAGATATCTAGATCTACATATAGATCTAGATCTAGGCACTGGTGGAGGTCTGCGGTCCCTACTTTGCCCACCCAAAGAAGTCGGCCATTTCGATTATTTGACGTCAGTAGGTGGGCTTCAATAATCTAGATCTACAATATTGCCTCTTCATTTCGTATGTAGCTGATGGTCTGAGAATGAAATTTTTTTTCAAATTTTCATAATAATAGAGCCAGCTGTTTAAGAAACATTCAATCATTATGATTAAAAAAAAAAAAAAAACATATCGAAGTAGTAGTAGTTTGTACACCCATTGGCGTTAAATAATCGAAATGGCCATCCAATTTAGGAGG
>BLXT01006878.1:2633267-2645300 GCA_019648995.1 Plakobranchus ocellatus | reverse complement strand
GCCAAAAAAACCCAACCAAGCAAACAAACAAAAACACACAACAATAACAACAACATCAACAAATGAAAGTTGCTCCGGTTTCAATCGCCAACGGTTGTTGAACCCCCCTCCCCCTTTTTTTTTAAAACAAAATACTTCTTTAAAAAGAAAAATAATACCTCTTTTCTTATCTGCACATTGTAATGCTCCTAACTGCACATTTTTATGATTCTGAGTTGCATGTTTTTGGTTTTTTTTGTGTTTGTTTTTTAGATTACCCTACTCGTTTATTTGTTGGCTTAGCTCAATTATGTACAGATTTTTAAGAGGCGTACTTTCTTTGTGAGCAGTTGACAGGGCTTGCTTCTTACGGGGCGTCATACAATAATGGATTTTATATTAAGATCAGCTGATGCTTACACACACCAATCATATCAAACTTGCCATCGGGAGTTAGTTGAGAAAATGCCGTCGAAGCTTGGTGTAATGCTTGCTATTTTTTCTAATCATCTGATGGTAAGGGGGTAAACAGAAATACCGAAGAAGAGAATGGCCTATGAGATGGCTTTTTCAGACAGGGAAAACCGTTGACAAATTGAAGCAATATATCGTAAACCTGTTACGTTACTTTTTTGCCAATATGTTTTGATTTTGCCATCCATCAGTGTTTTAATTTCCGATATTGCTCAAGTATATCCATTTATGTTTTCTCTTTATCAAGTAACTGTGATGTTTAATTTTTAAAAAAAATTCAACTTTCAGTATAGGAGTGATAGCAAAAAGAGGCAGACAATACCACTAGGTCTACACAGTCATCCTTGCACTGAAGCGGGAGAAGTAGAGGAGGAGGGAGAAAGAGACCACGGCTGCTACTAGACACGAAACTGATTGCATTTAGTAAAAACACGACAACCTCATACCGGTACTCACACAAACACATGCGATACTGAGGTGCAACATAATCAAACCGAAAAAAGACGCCATTGTGCGGGAAAAGGCGGGGTTTTGGACGGGAGAGCATGGATACAAATAGCCTAGCCATGAAGTATTTCAACCGCACGAATGCGTCGTGGTATGAGATACAATAATTTCATAAATCCGGTGAACAATAATTTGCAAAAATATCTTTTTTTCTCATATTCACGAGCGAGGAAATCAACTATACTGGGGAAGTTTTAGTCAATATGAATCACGAACATGCAGTGAAGGAGCAGACAACACTATCATGATCAGATTGCAAGAGAACCCCGCTCAGCAGGGGCCAGAATCATAATGTTACATGCTGTGGCAAAAGATCGGTTTTGTGAATGATTGCGAGTTGGGATGACATCTGCATCTGCATATGTCGACGGACTTGATTAAAAAAAAAAGTATATATTTAATGGATGATGCGTTTAAATGTTCTATAATTTTCTGCAAAAGCCAAATTAAAAATTCCTCACTTGTTTCAGTTGCAGGTCAGAAATGGAAAAAAAAATGGTTGAAATTCAGCAATATGGATCACCAAGATACAATGCTGAAACCAGAGCTGTTTTCTCATGAAAAATAGAATCAACCACTTGTTGCCTTCAAGGCCAATTGCTTACACGCGAATATGGACAGACTGTTTTGCGCCTAACCTCTTTTAATGTGAGCTGAATGCTGTCGAACTTATTTCAGCCCAAGTCAAGGCAACAGTTGCGAGTGAAAGAATTTCGATTCTGTTTTGAAAACTCTCAATTTTTTTTTAGAAGGCAAGGTGTTCGGAACGCTTCATAGCAAAATCTGATGAACGCCATGTTAAGAGAGCGAGAAAGTCGATCCAAAACATGTCCCTCTTCTAAAAGCCTTTGTACGATTCATCATCATGCCGCTACGAACTCCATCATCACCAAAACCAATAACATCGTCAAATGTAGGCTCAATACAAGGTATCATTTCTCTTGACTTGTGTTCAATTTCGTTCTCGCTTCTTTGTTTTTTATTCCAAGTTTGCTAGATGAAACAATGAAATTTTATGATCGTACAAGAACTCCTCTTCCAATTTTGTTCTTGCTTTATCCAAAGTGAGCTCTGGATGCTTTCTCTAAAACGAATGATGAAAAAAAAGAAGAAAAAAAACCAACAAACAATGCGGTGAAGCTCCTTTAAAGACACTTCTCTCTTGTCATGACTTGTGAATTTATATAATTAAGCTCAATTCTATCTGAAACGGCGTACGATCTTGGAATAACATAATTTTGTGTCAAAGGAAACGGAAAATCATGCCAATTAGCGGTTTCAAAGATATAAATTATATTTTAGCACGACCGTTTATTTCTGAACAAATTATACAGTGGAATAATAAAACGTATTGTACCGGTAGTGCTGAATAAAATTCATATATTTGGTAGTTTCATTTACCACAACAAACCCGTATTTTCACCCCTCTTCCCTTTTTTCTATTTTGTAAATTTTATTTTTTAATATCTGTCATCAGATTCTTTTTAGAGTTTTCAGAATATGACTTAATAGCGATACACTTTGAAAAATTACCGATGACTCTGTTATTTGGCAAAAGGGAAAAAAAATGCTCTTTTTACAGGGCATTTTTCTTATATCCGCAATGGGGACTGTCTATATAATTTGATTTCGTGTGCTTATCGTTTCCAATCGGTCTCGACGTAATAAATATACCTTGTCGTCCTTCTACATTTGGAAGAGACTTAAGCTGCTGTTATCTGTCGATTCTGTCAAATTTCAGTTTCCTTTTTTATTGTGTGAGGACTAAAGCTATAGGAGAAATCTTAAAAAAAAAATTCTTAAGTATTTCTGGACCTTCCAATTTGTTTCTAAAAAAAAACAACCAAAAAACAACCAAAAAATATACAATCATGTAAGTTTGTGCAGGCTTAATATGCAGTTCCCTATTAAACAAGAAAATTATAAGAATTGGTAGCCTCTGATTTTTCTGAACAAAGTCTCAATTTTTAATGTAGCAATCGGTCACAAGTGGGATTTTAAACACTTTGAGTTATGAGCATGATGTATAGGCTTTCAATGTACACAATTGAGTAATTTTATTCCCTTTTCTAATATATAAAAAAACAATTAAAATGGTTTTGGGGCAAAAATATCCGTAACTACTTGCGACAAATTTACTCTGCTTAGTCCACACGCACGCATGTATATTTATCTCTCTCTCCCTCTCTTTCTCTGTATATACATATATATATATATATGTATATATAAATATATATATATATATATATTATATAAATTGCATATAACGAAATCCAAGCGTGGAAAGAAATCGGCTTTGCGCAGAATGAACGTCTTATTAATATATGATTTTAACTTTTGGATTATGATGTCAACGCCTCATTAGTCTTTCCAAGATGAATATCTAACTCATTCGGACAAAATGAAAGAAAAAAAAAAATTCCAATAATCAAACGAATTATCCGAAATATTTTTCAAAAAACTAAAAGAGCAAGGTTATAAAATAATCTTAATCTTTGTGAACTTTATTCTAGGAGACTCACCGAGTGCTGACATCACTTATAGTCGGAAGTCATCGTTACATGCAGTGGGTTTCTGAAAAAAAAAGTTCTTTTAATTACAAAATGCAATTTTATAAAGCTGTTGCACTCCAGTGCCAGTTTCTGATCAAAATCAGAGAGAGAGAGAGGGGTCCTAGAGCGTAAGTTAATGGTGCATCCAGCGAAAGCAGATCAAAAGTATAAAATTACAAGTGCACTCAATTTGGTTTAGCGGATCGTAGCCTTGATCCGTCCACTGCACATTGATGAAAGCATAAAAAAGTGTATTTCATATACTTGTCTTTTTTTGTGCCAGTATGTCACATGTGCAAACAAAACTAGTAAAGTTACGATGACCCTTTCAATTCTTTTCAAAGATTTGTTGTATTATTGGTATGTTCGCACGTTAGTTTTGAAGAGATTTGTGAAAGCACGCAGACGCAGACAATGATTTATTGCGTTGCAAAATTTTTCTTTTGATTATTTTTCATTTAAAATTTAAATTTTTAATAGCTATTTAAAATATTCAATCATTTGCCATTAACAGGCAAGGGATAGCGCCAGAAAAAAAGTTGAAATATTTTTTTAAAATACCAGGGAACCGGGACCTAAAACACGTGAATACGAGTAAAAAAATACGGAAAATTCTAAAATGGACAGCTTTGTGCAGTGAAGCCAACATGTCCTTAACCATGATTCTAAACTGGACCTGTGTAAAAACATGAAGGTCACAATGACCTATACCATTCGCTAAGCAAGAGTGGTGGTTGTTTTTGGTTTTCAACTTACCATCCTTTCAATTACAATCTAGAAACCCTTTATCTGTTGTTTTTTTCCAGAACATGTATGACATGATAATCCACATCACATTGTGCGTGTGCAAGGCAGGTATAAGAGAGAATCAAATAAAGAAAAAAATGTTTCCCTCCCAGGGCATGCTCTCGAAAGAGATTTATCTCAAAACAAATCCAATCATGGATGCTTTCAAGAGAGCGATAAGAACCCTTACGATGAAGCTCGCGTGAGATGCTGCTCACTACGTGAACAACAGTCCAAGTTCTATTGAAAGTAAAACTGAGAGTATCGACGGTATAGCCAATTCAATCACGAAGAGGCGACAGTAATGAAGAGATTAAGGGATTACTCCTTTTCAAAGTGAGCGATAACAAAAGAGTTAGGCGAGAACTTATTGAGTGCAAGTCGTCAATATTAATAATTTAGCTCTTGTTTTACTTCTTTTGCGTGTATGAGACTTAAAAATTAGCGAAAGTAAAACAAACCATGATCTAGAATGACTACAGAATGTATAGTCTATTTTGTGTAAGTGAAGCATTGGTATCTCGTATTAGCGAAGTATTGGCTACAAAGTCTAAAAAAATGAAACATAATTAGATTTACCCTGCATAAAAAATATTTTTTCAAACAAAACATTTTCTGATCCAATGAAATTAAAAAAAAAAATTAATTGTTCTTTTTTGTCCTTATACGGAGAATCGGCAGGTTATAATCTTACTCAAAGATTATCTGAAGCCAAGTTAATTTAATAAATAAAAAAAACAAAAACTATTGAGAATTGATTATGCAATTTTTATGGCATAGGCCTAATGTTTCTCCTCTTGTCCAATCTTGTCTTGCAGGTGTTAGCGAAATAAAAATAAAAATTAAAAAAATTACGTGGGATATATGGGATTTATGTCCAGGTGAATTCATAAGAATATTAATTTAACAATAACTATTGTGTAAAAATCAACAGCCTTCAATATTTCTTTGCGCACCTAAGTCTTTTTACAAAACTTAACTTTTAACTAAACCCCAAAGTCAGGGGTATAAAGTCACTCCAAAAGGTGTTTTAATTAAAAGTCTTTCAATAAATCATGAGACTGGCATAAAAGGTTTCATTATTGCTCGAAAAAAAAATAGTTGTCCAGGTGATTCTGATGTGAAGGGGAAGAAATTAGCTTTATTATAATGATCAGTTGTCATTAAACTTGGCTCTTCTTTATCACGAATCGGGTGTAATTTTGTTGACTCGCAATTTTTGCATGCAAAATTATAATTTTGTTATCTGTACTTGCAGTTGGGGAAAATCTTAGGGAAGAATCGTAGCAGTCGCACCAGAAGGAGCAGCAGCAGCAGCAGCAGCAGCAGCAGCAACAGCAGCAGCAACAGCAGTAGCAACATCAGCAGCAGCAGCAGCAGCAGCAGCAGCAGCAGCAGCTGTAGTAGTAGTAGTAGTAGTAGTAGCAGCAGCAGTATACTGGAGTAGCAGTGGCAACAGTGTTACACGTATAGTTATAGAAGTTGTAACTGCAGCAGTAGTTATAGTAGCAGACTTATGTGATTGTAGCAGCAGATGTGACAATAGACCTGTAGGGTAAGAAAAGCAGTAACATTGGTGGTAGCAATAGCAGTAGCAGACGCAACTCTGGTATTGACTGCATCGGCAGCAAGAGCTGCATTGTCATCAGTGATAGTGGCTTCAGCAGGAGCAGCAGTGGTTATGAAGGTGGTTGTGGCAATACGATAAGTGGTTGAGCTGACGGCAGCAATGGTGGCTGTAGTTGCAGCGGCAGTAGTAGCATAAGTAGAGCAATGAACCAGAGGTGGCAGAACTAGAATAAGTCATTACACAGTCTTGTGATAAGCGCGGCTTTTTAATCTTACCATCCTTTTATTTTTTTATAATGATTGATTAAAAAAACCAACCCAAGAAGTATAAAGCGAAGCTTTTGAAGCTTTTTTTGTAATGTTCTAAGTCATTCGACTAAATACGGGCAGGGCCTTAACAAAAGAGAGTTAGGGACAAGGTTAATATTCCATAATAACTTTCCTATTTAAAACAAAACAACAGTCAATAATTGTTCAGTATAAATACACATTGTGTCGTACATGAAGCTGATTAAAATAGAACCGGCATTTAACATGAAAGGGTTATAATTGTACATTTTTCTAGAACTTTTTAGAAGTCGTGGCGCCCTTAGCAGGTGTTTGACATTATCTGAAGGGTTAGAAATCTACTCTAAATAGTGTGTACAATAAAAATGCAGACCCATTTGAGACTCAACCTTCTCCATTACCAGAGTTCATTACCCCAATATTATTACCCAGATAAATAAATAATATATCTGATTAGAAAGTGACAAAGTAGTAATTATGGCTCGCGGCTGTTGCACTTTTTTTTCGCACCCCAAATTTTGTTTTGTATTTGCTTATAGTTAAGTTGATAAACCAGATGATATGGGAAAACTTACTCATTATGCACGTGTTATAATCTCGCTGATTCTCATATATCACAACTGAAGCTTGTGAAATTACATAAATTTACATGATAGATCATTAAACATGATTTGTATCCGTCATTGATTTATTGGTTACATTATTTGCTGCATGCAATGTGATTATGAGACCATGCACACTGCACATTTTTTTTGTCCATTTTCTGTGTCATCCTTTCTGGCCGTTGAAAAAAAAATTCGCTGATATTTTGAATGTGTTGTGTTTATTTCGGATTCATTTTGCGATGGCGTTCATACTGCAAAAATAATTTTCTCCTCCCGAAGTTTTATTTAATCTTTTTAAGAAACACAAATTTTGCCTTGAGTTTAGTTGCGCTGGTACGATGGGGTTCTGGTTGGCAAAGGCATAAACGTACGAAGGAGAAGAAATGTTTTGAACCAAATCTATTCCATAGTAACTCTCAAAGAGGAACGAAAATAGTACACGGCTATTGCTCTCAACCCTGAGAGACCGAAAAATATTTTGTCGTTCTTTGAATTTTATAGAACAAAATAATACCTCATACATTTCTTCCACTGAAATTTCAAATTTACAAACAAGGAGGGACATATACTGCTGCTAGGAGCTGGACTACATTCAACACCAAAGTGCCGCTAGTTATACAATTCTTTCATTTATTTGAACGTCTCACAAAGATAAATCATTTTTTTTTTTGTCTCATCAACATAAATTATTATTTACAACACACATGATGACAACACGTACTGCAAATGAAATGAAGTAAAAACATCCGGTACCGGGACCATGGCATTTAGTGTAATATTTTCTCTCTCACTCTCTCTCTCTCTCTCCTTCTCTCTCCTTCTCTCTCTCTCTCTCTCTCTCTCTCTCTCTCTGTCTTTGTTTTCTTCTTTTCTGTCTTTATTTTCCCTCACCCGTCCCCTCCCATCCCCTTGCCCCCTCTTATTTCATTCATTTGCTCTTTACAGTCCGCTAATCACACAGCCTACATTGTCGCTGTGTCATTCACAGTAGTATCAAATTATTTCTATGTCCCATTCATTGTTTTGTCTTTGTATCACCCTTTCCCCATTTCCCTGATCTCTTTAAACAAACACACAATCTTTTTTTCGCTAAAAATTCATCGATTTCTTTAGCCCAAAACATAGAGATTGAATTGTTCGTTTTGTCCCACGGTTTTTTTTTTTTTTTTAATCTAAATCCTCCGAAGGACACACATCTAATGCAACGTATTCTGTTAGAAATTGCACCTCAAAGTATAAATTAGGCCTATCATGGGCACTCTTCCCCTTGCATTGCCTTTAAAAAAACGCTAATACAATTTTTTTCTGTCATAGTTTCATAAGACCTGTCTATCGTTAATTCTTTGCGTCTTTCCAAGTTGTGTCAGCTGAACTAACAAATCTTGGATCCCACGGTTGTAGGCAGGAGCTTCAGATTGCTGCGTTGATATATCCCTGCTGAGAAAGGCTCGGCTCCACATTCTGAGCCGGCAGATTCTGAGGATTCCCTTGCGGAATATGGCTGCCGGAGCACTTTCATATCCAGCCCAGGCTCTTTCTCTGTTCGACACTGGCGATAACCAACGCCTGGGTAAGCTGAACCGTTGCGGATCTGTCCATGGAAGCTGTTGGTACTGTTGTGTCGGCGGTGGTTAGTAAGTCGCAGCTTTGTCTCCTTGTGGTTAAAGCTAAAGGACTGAAACCGCCCAGGCATTCGTTGCACTAGGCACGGACACAATGTCCGGACGAACGTGCGGCGGAATTTCTGACCGAGAGCACAGTAGAGAATAAAGTTGACAGCGCTGTTGAGTGTCACAAGGAAATTGCGAAAATTACTTAACACATCCCAACTGTATGAGCTGGAGACCTCAGGCATGTTTATGGAATACGCCATGTTGTAGATGAGGGCTGGCACTTGACAAATAATAAATACTATGACAACAGACACCAGCATAATGGTAACATTATTTTCCCTTGACTCTTTGACGTTCATACTTCTCCTCTCACGTTTTGAACGTCTGACAGCTACGATGAGGAAAGAGTTGAGAACTGCGAGCGAACACAACGGTATAAAGCACATGACGAGAAAGTACAGCCAACCGAAATAAATCTTGTGATAGATGGAATCGTTAGCGAGAGGCGTCCGCCCGGGGAAGATACATGTCTCATTCTGGCTGTCTGTAAAATTAACGATGGAGTATTCAAACCACCGGGGCAAGTTATATAGGATAGATACCAATGAGATAGTGAGCACTACTATTCTCGCGCGAGGAATACTGCACATGCTCGCAGCTTTGAGTGGGTGACACACCGCAATATAACGTTCTACTGTGAAGGATACAGTTAACCATACGGTGGCTGTTTGTGCAGCAAGTCCCACTGGATAGAGGTACACAACTATGTAGGGGAAGGCATGCTGGCGAAAAGGTTCCGATAACTCTATCAGGCAAATGAGCAGCAGAACTACCAAAAGCACCAAAGTGTCCCAGATAGCGAGCGCTGTTAGGAAAACGTTGGTGGAGGAACGCATGGTGCGCCTTGTCAAAACCATCACAGCCATTGCGTTGCCCAGAACTCCAAGGATGATGACCACAGCCGTACTGACTCCATTCAAGTAGAAACTTAAGTCCGCAGACTCGGCTGCGGTATAGTTACAAAGGAAAGGTGGGCCTTGTATGGTCTGACTCACGTTGACATCTGCAGCTGGGGTCGCCCCGTATGGAGATGATAAAGTTACATTTCTCTCATTCCCGCTACCTTTAACATCGCTAAAATTAACAATCACTTGAAGTTCTGCGGCAGTGATCATTTTGATGAATTGTATTTAGAAAAAAAATTAAATTGCCATATATGAATTTTTCAGTTATGATGTATGAATTTCTTGTAGAAGCCAGGTCTTCATTTAAATTATGCTATGATAATTTGTTTTTAGTAAGATATGGAGACACAAATAGATTGAAATGAAGAAAATACTCAACTTTATCGTAATGGCTCAGCTTTTTAGCATTGCAGAAGAAAACGCCTTCGTATTATTAAATAGGTTCATGGTTTTTTTCTCCACTATCTGTGTAATGCCGATTTTTTTTACCTACGTCTTTCTCTCTCTTTTAGGTTTAAAGCATCGAAAGCTTTACCCAGCTTTATCTCTCCATCATGTATGTAGCACTTACAGTTTTACCTAGTTTTCTCTCTCCACTATGTATAGTATAGGTAATTTAACCCTTTTGTGTGCAAAGCGATAGGGCGAAACATTACCAGTTTTCAAATTTACTTTCTGAAATAAAGTAGCATTTCTGATCTTATCATAGATCATCAAAAGGTGCCATTACATATGTCCTCAAATTTTAAGATCCAGATTTAGAGAGCTTTGTAATTGTGTGGTCACTCGAAGTGCTTTCTTTCCGGGTTCTTTGTCCTGCCGAGCATTTTGTGGTTATGAATAAGGCGATCCACAGCTGTGCATGGCTGACACAGCTTTTGTTGCCTTAATGAGGCATTTCTTCAATCAGCACCTGAAATACAAAAGAAAAAAAAATCATATAATCAAATGACAACAGATGGCATTGACCCACATTAACCCACATTTCCTTGCTGCGGTTTTATTCTTTTATGGGCCTAAGTAACTGCCATATCTCATTACTACTAACCGCCATATCTCATTACAACTAATATCCATGTGAGAACCAAAAATTTACTTATTTCTGAACCATATCTTCTCCCTTCTCTATCAGCTATATTTCAAAAAAAAAAAAAAGGCAAGTGTGCTATAATGTTTGGACACATAACTTTTGGCACCAACACTGACAACATAATCATCAATTGCCTATGTGTTACAAAATGTAGAGTGCGTGTCTACCTGCTTGTATAAGTCTCAAATTTTTGCCTCAGCTCTTTATCTGTTCAGACCTAACTGTATTTTCGATGTCTGTTCTCACTGATTTTCCTTCATCTTTTCCCCATGGCATCACTTAGATTTCCCCCATTCCGCCCTCCCACTCTTCACACCTCTTTCACTATAAGTGCCAAATAAAAAATTGTGGCAGTGATTGAGCAAACAACAGATCGTAGAGTAGAGATATGACTAATATGGAATTCAAGTAAGAATGAAAGAAAATTATGAAATCTGTAATCTTAGCATCTTCCAACATATAAAAAAGCCTGTCTTATGAAAAAAAATACAAAGGAAAACGAAAATAAAAGTAAAGAAATTGGAATAAGGACATATCAAATATCGTTTTCTTTTTTTTTTCTGGATATTCTTTAATTACAACTGCATTAGTTTTCTTTTTAATGCTAAATGATATAACAGTTTATGGATGATTTCTAATCGTTATGCAAGATTGATAAACAAGCAAAACAGCGTCTACCAATCTGTTGAATGGTGAAGCAATAATATAACTGAAGCTTGATCTAAATATAGTCTAAAATAAAAGTTAAAATACGTGTTCATGTATCATGTTCTTTGTTGTTAGATTAAAAGAAAAAAAAATGTGCTTCTACTTTGCAAGTCATGGAAATTAAATCTACTGACAGATTTCAGTCAGGACTTTGTAATTTCTATCCATCCGACTTGTCAAAACATAAACTTTGACACGAATAGGAAGTAATTTAAACGAAATGAAAAAAGAAAAAAAACCCTGACACCTCAAAAGCGTACATTCGAATAATTAGGGAGATATGGTCTTGCATATTCAGGCTTCCCCCAAAATCAGAGCTTTTCGACTTTTCACTATTAGAATGAAGTTTATTTTTAGTTGCTTCCGTCAAATGGGCCAAAATCAATTCATGTAGCTCAGTGTAGAAGAATTCTACGTTGGATAACAATTTTTATCAGCTCATTAAAGTTATTTAGGTAATGAAGTTGATTAAGGAATCCTGATTTTACAGGATGCAACGTCAGAAACGACAAACAACAACGTCAAGATTAAACGGCAAAGTGAAGCTAGAGGAAATCCAAGTAATTGGATCGGATGCGATAGATTACCGTAGTGACTAGACACCGAGACATATTTAAAGGATAAGACAGGAGAAGCCACTATGACTGACTGACAAATATCCCCTGTAATGCAGACGTCTCGTAAACATCAGAATTAAAGTCGGACATCAATAATGATGTTTAATACATTATTTGGATAAGCGTCACGGATTTGATGAGAGCGTCATGAAAACACATAAAGATTAGAGGAATATTTAGGAGATTTTTCATCTTCATCCTGTTGAGTTTCGTTTCATTTTTTCTTGCTTGCTCGAAAACAGAAAGTAAATGGTAAGACCCCCCCCCCCCCAAAAAAAAA
>BLXT01006878.1:2566363-2580613 GCA_019648995.1 Plakobranchus ocellatus | reverse complement strand
CTCTCCCCCCCCCCCCTCTCTCTCTCTCTCTCTCTCTCTCTCTCTCTCCCTCCCTCCCCCCTCTTTCTCTCTCTTTCTTTGTCGTTCTCTATTTCTCTTATTCTTATCGTTTCTTTTCTCTTGTTCTTTTTTCCCATTCTCTTTTTCTTTCACGTACTTTTGCTTTTGTTTCTCTCTCTCTCTCTCTCTCTCTCTCTCTCTCTCTCTCTCTCTCTCTATATATATATATATATATATATATATATATATATATATATATATATATATATATATATATATATATATATATCTTTCCTTCATTCTCCCTCCTTTTTTTTCGTTCTTTCTTTCTCTTTTTCTCTTGTTATCTCGTTCTTTTTGCTCTCTCTCTTTCTTGTTATATTGTCTCCTTCCTTCTCTTTCTCATTCTTTGCCGCTCTCTCTCTCTCTCCCTCTCCCCCCCTCTCTCTCTCTCATGCTTTCTCTCTTTCTCTTGCTCTCCCAGTTTCGCTCTCTCTCTCTCTCTCCCTCTCTCTCTCGCTCTCTCTCCCTCTCTCTCTTCCCCCTCCCCCTTTCTTTCTCTCTCTCGCTCTTTCTTCCTCTATCTTGTGTTTCTTATTACCTCTCTCTAATCACCCATAGGCCGTCTAAAAATTAGTTGTATGGCTGTTGTTCAGTATTTTCGCTGCTAATTTTCAGCTTGATACAAGATACTGAAAGTAACAAAATTCAACAATTTCAAAATGCTAAAGTGCAAAACCAGCAGCTTTGAAATTGCCTCAAGACTGCGTTTGGCCACACACCACAGCTAATTGGTGTAAATCTCCAGCCGACCAGCCTGCTCATCCCGCAATGAGTAACGTAATACTACTGGAAGTTATAGGGCTAACTCACGCACAGAACATGAAACACCTCTCATAATGAAACAAAGAAAGCAAGATCCTGAGCTTATATAATTCTGTTTAAAAAGTTCTAGCGAAGAATGGGGAGAAAAAATTGCTGCATGCCAAATTTTTGCCGTCTGATCGGATTGTCATTGATGAAGGAACGCGATTCGGTTTTGTTGATCTTTTTATACATACTGCATATGTAAAACGTATAATGGGCGCATGGACAGGTAATGTTTTGAAAAAGATGGATACAATTGGCATTGGACGCACGTCTACGCCATCAGTCGATCGCACTTTTACCTTTCCGGTCAAGCAAATTTCTCTTTGTGTCAAAACATTTAAGAACCATTCACTTGTAATTAAAGATTGAGACGCATGTTGTTTCAAGCAAGGAGACAGGTCGGAATCTCATTTCAATACTGAAGTAATGAAGTAAATGCGAGCATCGCGTGACTAAGTTTTTAAATTTGGTTCCATAATGATGACCAAGTTTTAGGGACTGGATTTCAGGTATCCCTAGGATACTCTGTGTTGCAGACTTACGGAGATCGATAAATGGATAAATCGAAGTTCGTGATCCAAGTGAGGAATCCACAAATCCCTCAATGCACTCTGATTTTACCTGCCGACATCAAAACATTGAAGAATGCAGATTAAATATTATGGATACTTGCAGTTAAATAACGCCATTTCATCGCCATATTTGCATAATTTTCGTCTCCAAAACTTAATGTATTTTTCTGTCTCCTAACCTGCTCCAGCATCATAACAATTAATTTCATTTGTTTCGTAAGAAACAAAAAAGCCTTAAATTTAAAGCAATAATGCCTGTTTCAATATATTTTGATGTTGACAGATATGTTTACGATACGAAATTATATGCTTTTAAAAAAGAATGCTTCTCTTATCAGTAAAATTAATGCCTTCAAATCACAATTAATACCATGGTCAGTCAGTTGAAAACATGACTATAATTGAATCCTTATCAATTGACTTGAGGGAAATCTAACACTGTTTGTCGTTACAGCCAACAGCAACATCAAGAATTCGGAAATAAATTGCTACTAATAATGGCGGAGAGAAGCCACTGCCGCGATTTCTCTCACCATCAATAAAACTGAAGAAGCGCACAGCCTTGACCGGGCCAGGGCAAGAACCCAGCGTTTCGTTACTTGCTCGGTAAAAGCCTAAAATATACAGAATGTGAAGCAGAGCGTTTCAGATTTTGACCATCCGAACTTTTCAAAAGCAGGAGTCGGTACGCTTGTATAAGTCTTCATTGTGAACCTTTAGATTGTTAGTTCCCAGCACTGGAAGGGGAAAACGCTGTTCGTAGCCTCAGCCGTCCCTGACCTGATATGCCATTGTATTCATTACTATGCACGGTTTTATACCTTTACAATTTGGTTGCACTATAGATACCGCCATAAAACTCATTGATATAAGGATACGTAAGTGTATGTAACAGCAAAGATATGAATAGATATCCATGTACAAAAAATTAACAGGCATCACTTCTACGGCATTTAAAGAGATGTAGAAAGCGAAATGGAGAAAGCATGAAAAATGTAATTGCAGTTATACATTAGGGAAGGGTTTCGTTTTATACAATTTCCCACAATTTTAAACTTTGTAATATCTTGTCATGCATGTTATAATATGAATCTATGAATATTTGCCGTTAATGCTTTGATATTTTCCAAAGTAAGGTTGAAATATGCCAAGTCATTAGTTTTAATTGAATAATCTTTCCAATTTCGTCATTTTTCAATTCAGTAATATGCTAGCCAACTTTACGCGAGAATAGATTTGCGTGATCGGAGGTTATTATTCAAATCACCCAGCCTGCTACATGAGCGACTCTGTTCAGAAACTTCTATCTTGCATGAACTTGCAATGCCTTTTCAACCTTAACTCAGTTCACTTGAATGCTTGAATTTATCCACTCACAGCTGAATTTTCTTTTCACCTATTTTGCCTACTTGAAAAAGTGAGGATTGATATTGCCCTGAATAAAATATAAAGCTTTATTTGAAGCACTTCATGCTTTGGGTAATTATTTTTTATGCGCATGCATGTTGGCTTTGTGCATCAAAAACTAGTAATTTAAAATCTTGCGCTGGAAACAACTTTTATTTTTTCTTTGATAGGATTCTATGCATAAATCTGGAAATGGGAACCAACTTATTTTCCACGATTTAATTGTTCCAAGTCATTATTGCTTAACTCCCTGTAGTTCTCACTCTAGGCAACAAACTTTACAGAATGGTTCAAAGGTATTTGGATTGACCCATCTTGACCCTACCTCATTAGTACCCAACACACCACACGGCACGAACCAAAGTGATCCTGGACCTAGATAGTTCACACTAAATCTTAATTGAAACTTATCTGCAGCTTTAAGCACTACTCTATCTTTCTTACATAATTGCCTGGCTCACTCTGATGTATATTATTCAGTCGGTTATTACAGGCGCTTTTTCTCCCTTTTTCTCTTTCCTCTATTCCCTTGATACACTAAAGCATTCATAAATTGTGATCGTAAGTCCTTGGGCCTGCCTCTATCTCGCTATTAATTTGTTATTGCTATGTCTCTTCATCCTCGCTTTTTACCTTCGTTCTTCGTTCCCGCTATTCTTCCTGCAAAAATGAACGAATAACCGCCCAATCTTTTCCTTATATTTTATTGCTCTCCAGGACAACCCCAAGATAACCATTATAACACGGTGCTTGTTTTTTCAAAGTTATTTTTAGAGCCAACCTCCTTGGGATGGGTAATGTGATAGAAGTCAGACGAGCCGAAATGAGCCAAAGCAAGTTCAGTAGCAAGCGTTGAAACATTATTGATGCCTGCGATACAGGTAATGAAACAATAATTTTCAAATTATCAGTGACGCTTTGCTGAAAACTAAGCAGACCTATCTATCTTTCTTCCATTCTATATACTCATTCTCTCTTTGTCTCTCCCCCCCCCTCTCTCTCTCTCTCTCTCTCTCTCTCTCTTACAACTTTGATGACACATGAATAGTATTATCTTTTTTTCTGCCTGATTTTTTTTTCAACATATAGGTCCTAGTTACTTAGAATCCCTCGGGTTTTCCCCCACATTCCTATTCTATCTTCCTGCCTTCGTTTCTCTTCTTTTCAGATTGTAAGAATACGGTAGTTTTTTTTCCCCAATCGCTATCGAATACTTTTAAACAAAAAATGGGAAAATATTCATTTTCAATTGTCCAAGTTTATGCTATTCCTATTAAATTATTCATTTAATGTATCCTCTCATTCTCATTTTTAAATGTTGTTGCTTAAGCTGTTAATGATTGTTTTCTCATCTTTATTTTTATTCCATAAAAATGGTAGCGCTGATGTTCTGATTGTGGAATCCTGTAGTGAAGAATTACCAATTCGATCTTAAGATGACGATAGGAATATATTTTATCACTTTGTATAGCCAAAACTCCTTCTCTTCTACCTGGTTTGCAAAAGAAATCAAGCATATTTTGGCTTCAGCCAAGGCTCAAATAATTATAGGAGTATCAAAATAAAATTGTAGTTTTATTTTTGTGTCAGAATCAAAATCACCTTCAACTTTGTCTGCAAATTGGTACTTAATACAGACTGCTACTTGTAAAACCCACTATTGACATTTATGTGATTTTCAAGTGATGAAAGCACTCCATCTCGCTTCGTCGGCATTTAAGCAACTTACTTCTGATCTTAAGTTTTGATTTCAGTAGTATAAGGGCATCTGTTTCTAAGTTCAATTACTTCTGAAGTCTTCACATTAAGATCTATTTTGGTTTT
The DNA here is from genome assembly GCA_019648995.1 of Plakobranchus ocellatus. Lineage (NCBI taxonomy): Eukaryota > Metazoa > Mollusca > Gastropoda > Plakobranchidae > Plakobranchus > Plakobranchus ocellatus. The sequence goes on along the minus strand of BLXT01006878.1, from coordinate 2,575,940 downwards.
GGTGCATTAAATTTTCTCATGTTCCGAATAATTATTATCTAGGTCCGTAGCGTTTGGTTAATCATTAAGTTATTGTGATTGATCGAATCTCGGAATAATTTAATATTTTGTTTATGCCCAATTCTTTCGCATTGCGACTCTCAAAATAATACCTAAAGGGGAGCTTCGTTTCAAGAATAATGCCTCAATCAATAGAGGTAACTAAAATAAAGGTAACCTTTAGGAAGCAAAAGCCTATGGGCAGAGAGTGGCAGGGTAAGTGGGGAATGCGCGCTGGAGCATCGCCCTTCGAAGTCTTGAGCAGACGGTTCACATTGACAGGTGTGTAACTAAAATATAGCTTATCCTGTACACTGATTACCGTGTTATTTCATGGGACAAATAGGAGCTCAAAGTCACACAGAAGCTAAATAAGACTTTCTGTTCGTTTCTTGACGTCATTGCTTTATATTCTTTAAAATGAAATAACAGGTAAATTTGTTGGAATTAATACATTTTCGAGTATTCAATGAATAGAAATTCGTCTCATGAAATATTACCTTTGGGAAAAGCCTAGCGAATTGCACACATAAATAGTTTAGTGTCATAAAATACAATTCGACTGCTTTCAAAAGGGGAAAAAAGCTCACCCTGTTGGTTAATAGACGTTAATAGACTTTTATCAGAATAACCTTCTATACTTTTTGTCATCAGAATAGATAATGCCCTATCTTGTATAAAAGGAAAGAATAAGCCTTTTGAAAAAGCACATGGAAGTTTGTGCTTATCGCTTTGAAGTATACAAAAACCTTTGTGTTATCAGCTTATAGAAATTAATGTCACCACTATGATACTGTAATACTTTTCAAGCGAAAAAAGTACGTCCGCTCTCAGTACGCTGATGTTCAATATGAATCTCATGCCTTTAATTCCAAATATCTGGGTCACAACCCCATCAAGTTACAACGCGCTCTACAAGTAACACATTATTTTATCGGATGAACCAGCGCTCGAATATGTTCTTTGTTTTTTTTTCTTCATTATTCAAACAAGGGAAATATTTTACATTTTGCTCATTGTGACAGTAAATACAATTATGGGGGGAAAAGATGATGAAAGGACATTGTCGTAGCAATCGTTGAAAAATAGGAACAAGGTTTTACTTTACAGTAACAATATAGTAGTAGAAACAGCAGCAGCAGCAGCAGCAGCAGCAGTAGTAATAGTAGTGGTAGTAACAGCAGCAGCAGTGGAAATTCTCTTTGGTGTTTTTTTAGTTGATTATAATGTCAAACCAATGAATGTAAAGGTAGCTCAGTCAGCTAGGTGAATTAATATGATTAAGAAATAACACACAAACATAGAAAGTAAAAAAAAAAAAAAGCAAAAGCACCACGCGAGAGAACTACTAATAAAATTTTAAGGGTCATTTTGGGTACGCTTATGACTGTATAGACTCAATATTTTGTAAACAGAAAGCAGCAATAAACTTAAATTTTTCATAAACGAAGGAAAAACAATTCTACTATCGTTTCGTCTTTACAAATTTGCTTCATTACTTACTTTACATTATTTCACGCATTACTGTTGTGTCTTCTTTAAAGTAAAGTAACCAATGAAGCCAATAAAGGCGATACGTTTTTCGAGTGTAAGGAAATCTTGTTTCTTTTGTTGAACAGAAGTTTGAGTATGGGCCTGTTTTACATAAAAATACACAAAAACAAAAAAAATAGTAAAAGCGACATATAAGATGGTTTAATTTCAAACATGCTGGGCGCAGTGAAGGTGCAGCTGCCAGCAATCTTGCGCTGATGTCTGCAGGGACCAGGATCATTGTATTGCGGGCTCGAGCTTGTCACCGATATGCCGCCCGAATGTCAAAAAGCCTAAAATCACATAGTAGTAGTGGGAGCAGCAGCAGCAGTAGCTTTTGTAGTAGTAGTAGTAGTAGTAGTAGTAGTAGTAGTAGTAGTAGTAGTAGTAGTAGTAGTAGTAGTGGGCCTGTATATGTGGGAGAAAGTTAAGTCCCACAGGCCGCGGTTTAATTACCCCTAAATTCCTCTGAGATCTTACAAGAAAACAAAGAGATATTGACACAGGACGGAAGGTAAATGATAGGCATGATGATGGATGCAGGCCGACACATGAAAGAAGAAAAATAATAGAGGTTGATGGAAAAAAATTATAAGCAGAGAGAAAAGTTGTTATAAAACAGTAACAAAGAGTTGAACACACACACACACACATCTTATCAGTTAGTATGATATCCACAGCTATCTTTTTTTGTTATTAATATTCTACTGTGAGTCCGTGATCGTTAAAGTACTTTTATTGTTGATGTGGACGTGTTTATTTGTCGCTCATGCGGTTCATTAGCTCTGTGCCGAATGACGCACGTGAATTGATTTCATAGGTTCCAAGCGTGAGAGAAATAAACATTCCGACTTTTCCTGGCTTTCAATCCAATGCTATTTTTAATGTTATAATACTTTGGATGTTATATAAATAAACTAGATTTAGATCTATATATTTCCATCCTTGTCTTTGAATTTTCAACAATAGTGTTGATGACTAAAACAAATAGGGGTACTTATTTATTACAATAAAAATAGGAGGAAGGGCGCATTCTACCATTGTCTTTAAATGAAGACAAGTTGTGTTCCAATCCTGAGGGGGAGGAAGAGAGAAACGAGCAGGAAAAATGACTGTAATGATGAAAAAAATACTTTTTACGTGATTTATACTGGGGCTCTAAAGGATGTTCTTTACACTCTTCGTTTCTTACATTTCTACATAAGTCTGCATTTGATTAGTTCGTGTATTTTTTGTGTGCCTAGACATGGGCGTGTGGGTACAGGTGAGACTCAAATTTGGATGTATCCTGCCTATGTTTTTCCAATATTAGTATTACTTCAAACGTTAAAAATGCCAAACGTTAGAATGCTTTTTCATTTGGAAAAGATTAAAAAAAAAAAAAAAAACGCCTGGAAATAGAGCACAGTTAAAAAAAAAAAAAAAAAACATTTGATGGTTTTTACTGATTAGATTTATTTTGACGCCATGGTTAGGATCACCTGTCGGCAGAGTTTTGGCTGTTTTTTTCTTCCTTTCTGTAAATTGCCGAAAGACATTTATTCCTTGCACGCAAAGCTATCATGGTATCTCATACAGCAGTTCGTCCGCAATGCGCTGTCTCTGTAAGTCTCATGAAGATAAAGGTGGAGATCATAAAATTTGATCATGTTTATTATAATCACGTTTTATTCTGTTTGTTTATAAAGTATTGTTCATAAAGGTAAACGGTCTAGATTCCAAGAGATGATTTTTTATCATCGATTCGTTAAGATTTTCTTAGACACTGATTGTACTGGTATCTTAAACTTTCAAGAAAATATCGTAGCAAGAGCGTAGTACACGTTCTTGTTTTTCAACTTCTGTTTGATTTTTATTTTTCAACTGCAAGAGCAATATCAAAACTTGCCTGTGTGTGACAGGAATCCGGTCCTCTAACGTCGCCTTTAGATTCCAGGAAAATATTTTCATGAATTAAAAAAAAATACATTAGTGCTTCGTTTTAAATGAACATTCCAGGTGGCAGAGTTCGTATTATAGAAATGGTGGCTCAGAGTTGGAAGGAAATCTCTCCTTCATAGCTTCAATGCTGAAAATAATGAAGGATCTTTCGATAAAAGGGTCTTCATATTGTAGTTGGTACTCTGTATCAGCACAAAATATTTTTGTTTAAAACAAACTTCACACGATGTCGCTGTCCTACTCTTCCGTTTGCGATGTTTGCTGTCTTGCATTTAACTTAGAAAGACAATGACTAATATATTTTTATGGATGCGACAATGCTATTGCCGTGTATTATCGTGCCATCTGGCTATCTTTTCTCTAAGCCAGTCACTCTAACGTGGCTTTCAATTTTGCAATATCCTTTGTATTTTATGCTCATTTTAATGACAATTCTAACAAAGGCGAAGTTAAGAGGCTGTACATTCATACATTATTACTAAAGTTAAATGGACATATTTTTTTACTGAATGAATTTGCATAGAGTTTAATATTGTGCATGAAAAGGTTGATATGATCCCACATTTTCGGTCTCGTTTACATTCATGATGAAGTCTCGTCGGCTACACATGTGGATGCGCAAACCAGGAAGAAAACCGTCATTGCAAAACCAGCATTTAGATCTTGAAGCTTAGGTTTTAGAGCTGCAATTTAGATTCAGAAAAAAAAAATCAGACGTGTTTTAATTTTCATGTACCAAAAAGATACTTAGTTATTATATTATTTTTTACCAGCGTCCATTTCAAGGCGAGCCAAAGAGCTTGGAATTATCGAAGAATGAATGGTCACTTACACACAAAAAAGCCAATAACAGTAATTAATTTCCTCCTTTAGATAAACTTCTGAGTGCAAAGCCAATGTAACCTTTGTGTCGAAGGTTAAATAGGTCCAGGATTTTTAAATATCATTTCCTGCGTCTGTTATTGTGTCCATATAGATTGTAAATTGGTCATCTTTATAACTGAACTTTCCTAAGACAACTGAACGTTGTGAATTGTAAAGACAAAAATATTTTATGTTGCTGATTTTTTTTTTTTTGTCTTAACTCAATGCAGAATTATAATATGTGTATTTCATTGGTTTTCCTACACCCCCACATGTGGGCGATTCTGAGATTAAAGAGGCCGGCTGTGCTTGGCATGACAATCAGCATTTCTAATACTTTGAACCGAAGACTAAAATTTGTCTGACGGAATAAATGTGAGATCGAATTTGTAAAACTTTCCCGAAAGGTCAAGCTTGAAAAGTGACTCGGGAGAATGTGAGTTAGATCCTTACATGTTAAGAAATTCAGCATACTTATGGTTTTGCTTTGTAAGTGTACATTGGCTTACTTTCTTATACCTTAGAAAAATAGATTTAACACAATCTGTTTTAGAATTGTATTGTTGCGACAAAAGTTCAGAGGTGACGACAGCACTGTTACTATTTCATGTACGGATCAGTCCTGATTCGCTTGAAAGAAGAAGCTTTGTGTTTTTTTACGCACTAAGTTTGTTTAAACTCGAATAAAATAAAACACAAAAAATAAAAAATGGCTCTCAAAAAAAAAAAGAGGAGTCTACTTTCGATATCATAAACTACTGATAAACTGCTTCTCAACATTTCGAACTTGTTGAGGAACTTCGGTCCTAAGAATTAAAAAAAAAACAGTGAAACGCATTAGCTGCCAGTATGCCAGGGCTAAAAAACTAATAATCTTTATCTAAAATAATTGACGCCGTGCTTTAACTCCTACTTGAGCTGTGTGTGAAACATTTTAATCTCGTTTTTAGGTGCACATAAACGGGCTTTTGTCCCAATTAGGAGAAAGGAAAATCTTTAAATGCCAAAACTGTCCGTATCGTTTTTAGTCAAGTCACTAAAGAAACCAGTTCAGGCGGAAAGTGTTTATAATTTGCGAAGTAGGTTAACAGAAGTCTCGACTACTCTGTTCTAACGGGGTCCCTCACCCCAGACAAAGCACAGCACACAGGTGATTTAAACAATGTAAAGAGTTTTTTCACAACCCTTTATTAATTTTTTTTTCAAATTGTAAACCATCTGCTGTAATATTAATGGCTTTGAAAATCACGAAACTCAGTCACGCTTATTACGTTAGGTCCATTTGGATAATCATGCCTGTAAGTGGAGAAGAAATAAATCTTTGGCTGTTTTTAAAAATCTGAATTCTGAAAACTTTAAGATTCCAAAAATTCTCTCTCGCTCTCTCTCTCTCTCTCTATCTCTATCTCTCTCTCGGCTCTGTTTTTTGTTACTCCGCCCCTCTTTTTTAAAATCTTTCTTTCTGTCTTTATTATCTCCTTCTCTTCTCTCCATGCCGCCATTTCCTCCCAAGAAGTGAAAGAGAAAAAAAGCCTCCGACTTTACGGCTGCTAAGTTTTCAAAGGATCATATTGCACAGTAGTTCTGAGTCCGTATTGTTCTCGTTGCCTCGCAATTTTCCAAGCCATCAAACCCCATGACATCGGTTTTTTCAATACTTTGAACCTTTGTTGTGGGGCTCTTTTATTTCTTTAAAAATTTCTTAAAATGCGCATAAAAATTGTGAACAGGATGAAATTTTATGATAGCGATGATGATCTGATGATGCCGATAATTCTTTCAATGAAAACTTGACTAGCGTTGAATATAAAATTATCGTTAGGTTCTTAGTTACTGACGGCTTCAAAATGAAAAAAAGGTTGAAGGAGGCATCAAATTTGCTTCCATGTTTTATTTTTAACGATATGATTATGCCTAAACACTTTCATAATTTTTTCACATGTGAGAAAAAAAAAAGAAAACACGTATATATTTGTATGCAGGTGAAGCCTTTTAATCCAGATTACAATTATTATTATTCTAATTGCCTTTCCTTTCATGGTAATATCGGCATTGTATCATCATCTGTTTGGTTGTTCTATCTCCACAATTTGCTAATCATCAATTTTAGAGGGTGTTTATTTTTCTCGAAATCCCTAGGAATTCCTAGGAATCATTAGGAAGCCCTCGAAAGCCCTTCCTAATGATTTCTAGAAATTCTTAGGGATTCCTAGAGGTTCCTGGCGATTTCGAGAAAAATAAAAACCGAGTTTAGTCTCAGAAGGCAAAATAGCAGCGGCCTAAGTGGGTTTTCTTAACCGACAGTACTGAAGACAACCTATTCCAAAATGCCGTGTTGTGTGTATTCATTTAATGGCTCTATTTCATGTAATTTTTTCCTTTTTATTGCTGTTGCTGCTTGGCCTCTGAGACTGAAATTGATGCTGCGGTTAGTATTTTTTGAGGTCTACCAAAGGGCTTTCGAGGAATTCCTAGGGATTCCAAGGGTTCCCTAGTATTCCACCAAAGGCTTTCGAGAGATTCCTAGGGGTTCCTAATGATTCCTAGGAATTCCTAGAGATTCCTAGGGATTTCGAGAAAAATGAACACCCAGAGTGTCTTATAGCGCAGCAGCAATCCTGTCAAATTAAAAAAAATTATATAGAACGTTCTTTACAAACGACCAGTGATTCACTGATTGCTGATCAAAACAATAAGGTTGCATTCATTTACCAACAAATTGATTATAAATACACCGGAAAAAATTCAACGACTTTTCGTTGTAACGATTTAAAATTATCAATGTTTAAAATAAACTATTTATTCATTCCGTTTAAAAATGATTGTATTGACAGGGCATCATCTGAATCTAGAATTTTACTTTTTTGATAAAGGTCTACGCATCTGGATAAGATTATAAATTTGAAATCCTTGTATAATTTAGACCTAATTAGAGATTGGATTAGATTCTAAAATCTAGACTTAAATTTAAAGTCTAGTTCATGGATTATCTTTTGAAGGGATGGGCAACCTACATTTGTCTGGACTTCGAAGAAATAAGAACTAATTAGCATTGCATAAAATTCTTCTGGGGTTTACTGGCATTAGAAGAACAAGAACTAGATCTAGACCCAATGGTCAAGTATTCTAAGTCTCTTGGGTTTGGGAGGAGTTAAGAGTAATGAAGAATTCAGCCTTGCTGTCAATGAAAATCATCTACATCTACGTCATTTCCGTATTATCAGGCTAAATTAAAAAAAAAAAAACATATATATATATATATATATATATATATATATATATATATATATATATATATATAACAAGAAGTACATCACATTATAAACTAAGTCTTTAAGTTATGTTAAACGAAAAAGCACATACAGAAGTCAGTCATTTTGGTCTATTTATTGCTCCTAAAATTCAACTATGGCCGCTATTTTGATTTGGGTGAGACTCGAGCAAAAGCAGGTCGATCCTATTTATATTGGTCAACTGACTTAATGCAAATAAGAACCCTAAATATTGAAGCACCGTGGAGGTAGAGCAAAACCAGTGTAACTAATTCAGAGAATACTTTAACATCTCTGCTCGACTCTTATTACTTTTAAAAAAAAAAAAAACGGTTCGAAGTAATTATTATTTGAAACATTTAGTAGACGGCTCGAAAAGACGGTTTGAAGACATTAAATTATCTCAGAGCAACTCGCCTCAATGTAATAATCTTCTAATTTTTCATTTAGATTCCAGAAAAAATTTTTTATTTGTATTAGTGTCTTAAAAAGGAATGAGAACGTGCGCTCGAGATTCGTACAATATTTCACCAGAACTTAGGGGACGTAAATATATTGCCAGCGACACCATTCAATCTCATTCTCTCTTACATTATTGGGCGAGTACACTACTATTGCTACGCCTGAACTAATGTATTGCAAGTGCTTTTACAGCTTTCAACAACGTGGGTCTCTAACAATGAATTATAATTATATCTTCAAGGTGAGCTGAGAGAAAAATAAGTTCAAGTGGCAAGCTTGTTAAGATTTCTACACATGTATTATCTGCGGCATCCAAGGAATCTCCTCTTGGTGAATCCTCCGCTCCAGTGCTTCCTTAAAGCTCAAAGCTCATATCTGCCACCTTGCATCACAGCTGAGATCACACTAAAGCATCCGCGGTATTGTAATTGATGGACACGGCTGTTATGCACCGGTTTATGCATGGGGTGGAAAAGTCTATACTGATTACCATTATCTCAATCAAGTTTTACCATTCTCTGTAAGTTAACTACATTATATTGGATACTGGGCTGCGAGAGACTAACGTCTCATTTGTTGAAAGCTATCCATGTTTAATATCGTTTCCTTAGTTGCGGTCTACTTAATCGCGTACTTCATGCAAATTATCATTCTTTTGATTCCGATTTGATTAGCCTGATTTATTATATGAGTTAAATGGAAGGGATCGCTCACCAATGCCATACCAAATTTACAAGTAAAATCTCTTTGCCGAACTATTCTAGAGGCCAAGGGGTTAATTTATGTTCTAAAAAATAACAAAAACCTCAACTGAGCCAAACAAAAATAACAAGAATAATAAACAGTTATGTTTAATGGGTAGGTCATAGTAGCACCTTTTGTGAAGTATCTTCTATCTATTGCAAATAATATCTCTGAATACTGTGTTGGATGTTTGCATGCTGCAATACTTTTAAAGTATTTACAGAGGTGTGCAGAAAGGCTCTGTATAATTATTGGTTTGAATTAGATTAAATTTCTCCCGAGTTTGTTGCTGATTAGTCAAGCAAGCTACATTTTGTGATAGCTTTGGTGATAAGCAAACTTACCAAGAATGACTACCTTCTCTGTGTGGGCTTATATAGCAATGCCATGTTTTATAAACGTGAGCATCAATATCTCTTAATTCTCCTAAAAAAAACCACTGCCTTTGTAATCAGAGACCCTTTATGTAAGCGCGATACTGACATTCATACTGTTTTGACATCGTTGGATCGTCCTCATTCTCGCGTCTCCTTTTGATTTATTACCGCTCTAATATTAGTCATATCTGGTAGATAATACATTTTACAAGAATAAGTACGAACACACACCCACTCACTCGCTCTCCCTTTCAAATGTTACCTGCTTCATTTCCTCTCATTGTCTGTTTATCGTACTTGCCTCTTATAAATCTCTTAGGATCTCTACCCGTTTGACTTTATTTA
>BLXT01006878.1:2553723-2566342 GCA_019648995.1 Plakobranchus ocellatus | reverse complement strand
GCCTAGTTGATTTGTCTCTCTGTCTATTTATATTTCATTCAGTCTAGCTCTTCGCTTCTCTAAATATCTGTATCTTTTCATCATTTAATAAATCCCTGAATATTCGTTTATTTTATCTAAGGACTATTTTTTTCCCTGAATACAGTTTATTGTTTTATTCCCATTACTACTTTTCTGCCACCCTTCCCCGCCCAACCCACACTCCTTTTTAAAAAGTTGATAACAATTTTGCGGATAAAATTTTTCTAACAGGCATTTAGAGGCACATTTGAGAATTCCTTTTCTTAAATTAGCAAATCACAAAACATCTATGTCTATGAGTTAAAAAGTAGGAGTACTTTGTTTATAAAGCTGTAACAAAAATAAGTCCAAAACAAACAATAGGCCATAAAAACTTTTCTTTAAATCTCAAACTGCATAATTCTCCATGCTTTATTGCCTGTGTCGACAGTGCTACTCCTCATATGAGGTGTCCAGTTTTATGTATAAGTTTGGTTTATTATTTCATCGTTAACGCGTGCTTTGAATCTTTACCGTGTTGCAAAAATAAATATATTCTATTTGAAGCATTTTGGGGGGAAAATGTGAGTATCTGATTCTATCTACGTTTGAACCCAATACGCTTGCTATTTAACTTTGAATTCGCTCTTCTTTTCCTCTGTTTGCTTTCGGTCACATTTTTGACGATCATTTTCTTGATCCATCCAACTCTCTTTGCATGCTTATAGAACAGACTAGACAGACTTATAACAATAAAATCACATCAGCACGAGACTGAGCGCGTTGTTTCATACTAATTTGAAAGGTGGAGAATGCACAGTTCGCTCTGGAGTTGTTGATTGGGCGTGCTTCCCTTAAAACTCTTTGCAATGAAGGGTATCGAAAAAAAGAATTAATTTTTCTATGCAAAATATAACACAAAAATGAAAAGTACATATCTTGAGACTTCAAACGCATGAAGAACTTAATTATTAAATCAGGTAAAAACTACAGCAGGAGAGGCAAAATGAACTCTATTTCTTTTTTCTTTTTTATTTTCTAACTGTCCAAAATCTTTAGCATAGAGAAATACAAATTGAATGAAAAATTGAGTTAAGTTGAAATCAGAAATGTTGAAAACTTTTTTTTAGACTTATCTCTAAAACAGTTTATTTCAAGACTTTTGAAACAAAACATTTTACTTGAAGCGATTATTTATAGAATTGCGATTTATTATGTTAGTTGTGGTTTCATTGCAATATTGAAGCTTCCGAAAACCCAAGAAAGATTCCGTAAAAATCAGCCTAATGGTATTTTTTTGTTGTTGTTGTTTGTGGAATAAAAAGCGCACATCTTTTTTTTTTTTTATTTGCGCCCTAACCTCATTTTAACGATTTTAGTATATTCGGTTGTGCATTTAAATTAAGAAGGGCACTGTAGTCTACATTTACATTCAGTTCAAATGTAGTGAATGTGTGATTTTACGCTAAGAAGTTCACATGTTTTTAGCTCATCGAACTTTGATACCTTAATATAGCCTCAAATTTTAGATGGTGATCTTAGCCTTCAAATGAACTCTGTAAATTTGTGACCCATTTTGGTGCGCATAAAAAAAAAGGTAAACTCTACCCTCAAATTGCGATTCGGTTAGAAAAGAAAACAAAATACCGGCCTTTCCTTGTGCTTCAACCACTTAAAATCTTCTTAATGATTCTTTCGTATTCGAGACTCCTTAATTAGTTCTGCTTGTTCAGAAAAAGGAGACTTTTTTGAGGTGTCCAATTAAAAACATCGTCTAAGCAGAGTATTATAACGTTAGAGTATTGTCAAAGACAAATATTTTTATTTTCTTTGTTTTTTTCGCTATTATAAAGAACGAGATAGATCTGATTAGAAAAAATTGCTGTCGCTAATTCTAAATCGTATTCTCATATATCTAGATCTAGATCTGATAGAGAAACAAAGTTTTAGAGTCTTTGCTCTCTTTTCACATCTTATCATAGCACATTCACAGACGTTTCAAAAGAACTAATGCACGCGCTTACACACACACACACACACCCACACACAGAGTAATAAAAGAACCTGGCTTTAAAAGTCGCACACCTACAATTTTCAGACTTTCTTTGAGTCGGGTTGACAATAAATGACCACCTAGAGGGCAAAAAAAAAAAAGCCTTTGAAGGCGGATGATTAACCTTTGCTCCATCGTAGCAGGTCTATGGTACTACAATGATAATAATGAATATAGCAATGGAAACGCTCTTTTAGAAAAGAAAAAGTCAGATTTTGAAATATTTAAATGTAAGGCGAATTATAGCCAAAGTAAGTACAGTTTGCATACTTTACATGTATTAAAAGAGAATTGCACATGAAGAACATTGCATACTTATAATGTAGAGCACTTTATTTGAATTTTACTACAGGATAATTTTGATTCTAATGAAATAAAATGCCACTGCAGTTTAATGATGATCTAGTTTCTTGAACTGTCAAGGTTTCTTTCCAACATTTTTGTAGCTTTTTTCTTTGGAAGATAGAGATATTTGCCGTCGCAGGAAAATAAATAACTTAAGCATTATTACATCACTGCTGTTTTCAAGATAAAGAATATTTGATGAACGTGATCACGCCTCGGGGTCGTGGAAATATTATTAAAATCGGAATGTTGTCGTTTGAGATTTTATCATTTGACTCTTATGTTTTCATAATTTAAAATCACTTTTGGAAGTGTGGCTTTCTTTGTTTGTCCAGCTTTTACGATCACCAGTTCATATGCTGCTGTTCCCGTTTGTTTGTTTTCATATTTTATAACTTCTTTTTTTCTGCTTTCGTCAAATGATACCTTTTTTTTTTACTATGTTTTTGTCTTCTGGCCATCACTACCATTTCTAATTCTTATCCCCGCACATTTTTGTTTCTAAAACATTGGTTGCAAATAAACTGTGAAACTCCTGTTATCAAGGCTAAAAAAGAATAGAACATTAAGAATTGGAAAATGTGCAAGCCTACTAAGTAATGAGATAGTTCAATAGTGTTTACTTAAGATCTAGGATGAAAGAACATTTTTTTTCTTCATTGCTACATTACTTTCGCGGGTAATCCTCGTTTACAAAGTATATATGCTTTTCATGTACCTTGGTCATGAGACCAGGTTAATGGATTTATTTTCTTTGAAGGCCAAAATTATCTGGATACGATTGCTTTAACAAACAGATAGATCAGCACCTCGATCGAAACCTACTGGAATGTAATGACATATATCATCTTTCCCTATATTAATGATAGCTCGATTTGCATTTAGAGGTACACTGGTCGGCTTTTCACTACTCAAAATATATTGAATTAAATCAAGACTAGTTCTTACGTAAAAAAATTTGAATTTTTCTTTTTATTTCAGTTTAAAAGGTATATTCCATTTCTTTTATTAGTATTAAGAAAACTTAATATTTGGAAGAAGATATGTTATACTTTTAAGAAACAAAAAGCATTGTAGACTGTTTTTACGTAAATATCAACATTTTGATCTTTCTGAAAAAATTCAAAATATAGCTAAAAGAGCTTTATAATGATTGTGGAAACTAAAAACCCTTTATACACATACCGGTAGGTGTGATGGCACTCAAAAAAAAATATTTGATTTTAATTCAACAACGTTTGTATCCATTAGATGTTAAAATTCGCTTTTATTGCAAAAGATTAAGCAAAGCAAAGAAACTTCCATTTGTACCCGGAAATTTTGTTGAATCTACAACAAAATACTTTTTGTTTGTTTTTTATACCATTTAATTATTTAAAGAACATTATTTTGTGTAAAGTTTCGTTCCTATTTTATCAAAACTCCATTCACGTATCGATGTGGATAAAAGTGATTCATCTCTCAATCGATTTATAGGCCTAGGTTGATATAGGAGAAGAAAAACAATGAGTTTCAAAATGAACTTCAATGTGTGTCGCCGTCCACTTCTTCCCTATCATATTTTGTCGTATGCGGCACATTACGCGGAAATTACGATAACTTTCTCGTTCTTTCTTAACTGTTTTTCCAAAAAATAAAAAAAACCTCAATGCATTTGCAGATCTCCACTTTTTTCATATTTATAGTTTCTATCTGCGAATAAACTCGTTCATTACATATACGGAGGCTTTCAGGTTTTTAAGTTACTTTCTTTTTGCGCTCAAATTATGGACAAAATTTCTTGCTCTTGAAATAATAGGGCCTTGAGTGAAATATAGATTGAAGACAACTGAACAGCAATATCTTTGCTCAGAGAAGGCGCCTATGAAAGCTCTCAAAGAAATTTGCAAGGCATTTAGACGCCAAGGCTTGATTTCCTTCCCGTTTATTTCATTTTTTCTATGCCCTGTCATTACTTTGTGACTCACGCTCTCTGTCTCTGTCTCTCTCTCTCTCTCTCTCTCTCTCTCTCTCTCTCTCTCCTCCCCCCCTCCCCCCTCCCATTCACTATCACTGCCTCTTATCACACACATTTCGTCGTTTATAGCACGTAATAGCGTAACTGACATTTTGTTACTTTGCAGAAAAGCTGTTTAAAGTTTTGGACATTTTTTGTTAGTTTACCACAGCATTGTTTTTTTAAGATATTGCAATGAAACTTTGGCACAAGATAAGTCACAATCCTTACTTTACGATGCTATGAAGTTTAATTTATGAAAGAGTTCAGATTTGGAGAAAATTTCGTTTAATGTCAGATACGCTACTACGTGACGTGAATTTACAGACACACAGCTCAACTACAGCCACTTACGCTACTCAGTTTGCATATCACACGAGTGCTCATTTTGCATTTTGACAATATTTAGAATTCTATTGTTTTTGATGATCTTTAATCATAAGTAGTGTTTGGAAAGAACTATCGAAACCATTCATTAGACCAGATACAAATATTTCTAGATTTCAAAAGAAAAAAAATGGCCATGAATCAGTGTTGCATAAAACAAACTTAAATAAAAGAGTGTTAGATAACTGACAAAAGATATCAACTATGAAGAAAAGATCCTGCCATTGAAGCAAAACAATTAAAGAAAATGCAATGATACACATAGCCCTAGTAAAAACAGGAAAATTGTTTGAAACAAAAGAGAGATAAAACGAAGAGAATAAAATAAGAGAGGCAAACATAAGCGGCCAGCAAACAAAAGTAATCAAGCCTTATGAAGGCGCGGTCGTGTTTCAAACTCAAAGCAACCAATAAACTTTGATCATATTAACTACCGACAATAAAACAAGGATGCCAGTTTTCCGATTTAAGCAAGATTTCCGACTTTTTGCCTTACTTTTATAACTTAAATGTCAATTATTCCTTAACCGCAGCTTTGAGAAAACTATTTGTTACTATTAGTTTCCTACTTTTTTGTCAGAAGCCACTGGCATCCCTGATAAAAGCAAGTGTTATTATTACATGTCTGGTAACAATACGCTATTCAACAATAAAATAGTATTAAAACAGTCAAAGCAAGGGACTCTGGTGAATGATAACAATGCATATTAGCTGAGAAAGTCCTTTTCCAGCTTTTCAATTATGAGTGTGGCAAAGCTACATAGAAGTTTCTGTGCTCTTTATTTTTGACAACAGGTGTGTTTCCAGTACCGAGAGAGATCAAGTCATCATTATTTTTCTTTAGAAATATTGGTGGTGGCAGCATTCAGTTTCTGGAGAACATGATCTTTCACAGGCGATTTCAGTCTTTTGAGAGTCAATAGCTTAATTTTACATCATGATGACTGGTTTTCACGAAAATGGTGTCAAGATGGCTCTTGGCTAAGTAAAACTCCATAATATCATTCCAGTTGATTTGCTTGCGTCGCAACCTCTTCTTGCTTCTGAAATCCGAAGGTCCTTTGATAAACTCAAGTCCCAAATGTCATCCCATTGATGGCTATGGACCTTGTAAGGCTGCTTTGTGGCCGAGCCAGAGCAAAGATAGTTGTCAGCTGCGGTGGTAGAAACATGTTTCCAGCAATTTTAGGGCTTGTGTTGTCGCGCTATGGGCCTAATATCTTTCATTTTATCTATAGTTTGTCTCGATAAAGCGTAAGCATATTTCGTCCAGACTTGTGCTTTTGCTGAGCATATAAGTAGCATTACAGGTGTGAGTTTTTATTCTGCCCAGCACAACCATCGTATTTTTTTTTATACCTTTTCCATCATAGAAATTCAGAGCACTGTACATTGAGGTTGAAATTTGTGATGATCCTCTTTTACTAATGGTTTCATCCCAAGAGAAGAAGTCACAACTTCTGTCCCCTATGTTGTAAAAAATCAGGTTGTAGTTGTTGGAAAGGCGCCGTTTATAGACTATAGCACTTTTCTTGGAAGCCGCCACGTACATAAGCTTTTGGAGATCGAAATTAGCACGCAAAACAGTTGCATCCTACTACGCTTGCTTTTTGTATTCAGATTTAATTTCTCTCACTTTCCGTTTTCCTGAATGTGTTACTTTTATTGAGTTTTCACAAAGTCACTTGAGGCCACATCTCCTTGATGATAGTAGGCACACACGGAGCATTGGTCCTTTTTCGGTCTATGTATGGACAAGTTCTCTTTGAAAACCTTATTGTAAAATTCAAAGCTTGGTGCATCTGGTTGTGGTTTCGACTGTTTTAGACACTAAATCTAGATTGAAAGATCTAGGTACTGGCGGAGGCTTGGATAAGCTGACTTTGAAACAGGTTATCTAGAAGTCTAGATCTAGATCTAGATATCTTGTACCTAATTTCTGGATCTAACACCTGGATACATGATTAATCTTAAATTTATAGACGTTTGGAAATGCAAGTAATTAATAAAAAAGATATAGTAAAAATAAAAGTAATAGTAATTGCATTTCTGTACTGCATTTGAAGATCTATAATAATATAAAACTAATTAAATCAGTTGATCGCAGGCGTGGTCTGAGCCGATCTCAGTCCAAGGCAAACATCATTATGTCAGCATTGCCTTATTTGTATTAATGAGGCCGGGATGAGAATCAAAATAGAAGCAGGAGTGTACTTATGCTAGTTCGTGCTACCGCTGTTCCTCTCTTTTCAAAGGAATTGAAGGATATTACACAGTTATCACGTAGTAGCGTGTCTCACCATACGCTACCACGTTATGCTGCCGGTTCACAAATATATATAGAGATACGCTAAAGCGAAAAGGTGGCGTAACTCCGTAACTACCAGTCGTATCGAAACGCCGATTGCAGAGCATTTAGATTGCTGTATTTGTAACCGCTTCGTATTGATAGGTCGATTTCGCACAAAATGTCAGTTAGGCTAGTACGCGATAGAAACGACGATTTTTTTTTTTACAAAGAAATAATGATTTTGCATACTTCTGTTCTATTTCTTCTGGACTATTTGCCTCACTGAAATTAATTTTATATTTAGCCGAATTCAAATTTGCTCTTCATTCCGTAGCTACTTCTCCTGTTTTATATATATATATATATATATATATATATATGGACTCGACGTTTTTTTCTTGTTTTTTTTTTCCACCTAAGAATGTTTTTCTTTCGTTTTGCCATAACATTTGTTATTTTAAAAGAATATTATTGTTTCATTGAATGCAGTGTTAGTAGGCATATTTCCTTTACTGTTATTTAAAATTGAAATTGTAATACCGCTAAGTCCTTTTATTTCCCATCACAATCCTTTCTAATAAGATGCATATCTGCTGTCTTATTTTAAATGACCGGGAGGTGTGAACGCAGAATAGACACACACACACACACACACACATATATATATATATATATATATATATATATATATATATATATATATATGTGTGTGTGTGTGTGTGTGTGTGTCTATATCATATGTGTCTATGATAAGAGCTGCTTTCAAGAATTAAGTAACAAAGTTGAGCAAACTGGATCCTTAGCATCACTGAAACCGACTATATATAGGGAACGAAATTGCAGTGCAGTGGCCGATCTTTTTCTGTTTCTGGCTCTTTGTCATTCCGCAAAAATCAACTTTTGCAAAAATCATCAAACTCCTTTTCCTCTAGAATAGTCTACTTGGTTCGCTTTGAAATATGACATGTTAAAAAAAATTCGTCAATAGACCGAAACTTGAAGTTCTTGCATGGATTTAGATTTATAAAGGAACAAAAGCAGTGTATAGAAAAAGAATTATGCTTTCAAGGGAATATTCTAACGTTTGCCTTTATTTTCACTCCCTGTTAAGATTTTTTTGGCTCTTCTGGTGTTAACGATTAAATAGTATGAGGCTTGGTTTTTTTTTTCTTTTTTTGGTTTTTTTTTGTATATAGCCAGTCCACAACAAGGTGATCTCAGGCCTTCAGGCCCTCCGTCAGGCCAGGGCGCCGGTGGCGGGGCTCGAACCCGCGACAGAAAGGTCCCTGCAGATCTCAGGGCGGACTCGCTAGCCACTGTGCCACCGACGCCCCATAGTATGAGGCAGCCGCACTGTTTTTTTTTTATTATCTCTGAATACGTTTGATAGCTACCTAGTGTAAACATTACACCAATCAATGACGAAAATTTTAGAAATAAATGCTACGCTATAATTTATGACATTTTGTGATTTTTACTTAGTCAGAATTATTTTTGGTGTCATCGATTGTATTTATATATTCATTAATATTCACTCAAATACTTAATATTTTTCCATTGCGCTTCTTTCGTGCAATTGTGTGATTTCAACCCTTAAAATATTTACATTTCAAAATTGCCTGATCGAGAAAAGTTTTTTTTTTTTTTAATTAGCTAGCAATGCTTCCAGTAAAGTTCAAAATTTAAAAGAAATGTTGCTACGCAATTCAGTTGCACCTTGAAAAGCCTTCCCCATTAGGCTCCAGAACTATACACAACTTGCGAGTTTTTGGAACAAGGTCTCAACGTTCCCGATATCTTACAAGATTCCAAAATGCCGACCTCTCTTTCAGGAGAGCTAAACAAGAATTGCGTGACTCAAGCTTTTGTTTGTGGTCAGCAATTTAGTATCGTATTTCTCCTAGGACTGGATTGACTCGGACCATTGTTGGCAAGGCCCATCAATATCTTTGTGCTATGGTCTAAGTTAATTCTCTTCCATGTATAATTTACTAAAACTCGGTCAGTATGTGCATGGATGGCAAATGGCCTTCGAGTCTGTTTCCCCTTTTCTCACATAGAACACGAATATAATTGTTAATGGTACCCGTACGGCCACTTATGCACGAATATAATTGATCCACTATGGTTATGGTGTATTTCGAAAACATCTTGATTGTTTTGACGCTTGGTTTTCTGCATGCGAGAGGGAGAAATGACATTTTCCTCTTATGTTTTGAAATAAGTCTAGAACAGAAAATGTTAGGAGGGTCTATGCCTATCAATCGATCGAGGTCGGAAGAAACCACAATTGTGTTTATTGATTTGGGAACTGTCGTTAATACTAGCGTAGGTTTTTATTTCTTGATTCGAGTAAAATTGCACACTTCGGAAAGTCAATTGTGCTTGTTTTTTGCTTATGATAACTGCCCAAGCAATTTATTTTTTATGTATACAGGTTAATAAACAGAGAGCAAGTCAGCAAAAATAATTGACATTTTACTATCTGACGAAGATGTTCAATGAAGAAAACCAAAGTCTAATTTTAAATGTTAAAAAAAAAGCACGACGTGTTACTCTGACTCAAAACGTTCAATGACGGGCTCACACAGACTGAAACTTTGACGAACATAATTATTAACAAGACAAAAGTTGTGATACTTTGGGAATTAAGAAAGCAACTGAAAATAGAGCACACTCAGGGTTTTCAGATACTCTTCAATCGATGTCCCTCATCTTTAAAAAAGAGCGCCATCACCAACTGTCAATAAGCAGTCTGAGAGTCTTGCCCCAGTGCCCAACCAAATGGAGATGAATCGAAATACGTTTGAGATCACCAGAGTAGCGAAGGAACTCCACCACTCAAAATAAAATGGTGCAAGATGTCCAGAGTAGGTTGTTTGATATCTTATTCATTTTTTCTGTCATCTCTTTTAAGTTTTTCTATGATATTTAAACGTGCAATATGAAGAGCAGCTTATTTTAAGAAAACGCACGGTAAAAGCACCGAATTTGAATGTACATCATATTGTCACGGTCTTAACTGTGCACGTGCAGTGAACAAATTGAAAGGGTAAAAATGCGATATGTGGTCATCTAGGGCTAGTCTAACTTTTAGATGCTGTGGTTTTAGAGGGCACAAGAATGGGCCTGCCTTTGAATGTGAGAAAAAATAAAACGGAATGCGGTGTCATCTCAAAGAAATCCTGTAATCCCAAATGTAACGTTGTCAGCAATGGTGAAAAAACCAAACAAGTTGAAAATTAGAATATCTTGGCCACCTGCTATATCAGACGGTAGACGCACAAATGAAATAAATAAAAGGTTAGCCATCTTCCAAGCTACATTTAAAAAAATCAAAGCAAAATTGGTAAACAGAAACATAAATAAGAAAACCAAAGTAAGGGTAATGGAAACATATTTATGGTCAGTACTATTATATGGTAATTAGTGTTGGACAATAAAACAAGGAAACAGAGACAAAACTAGAAGCAATAGAGATGTACTTAACCAGAACAATGATGAGATATCATGGACGGAAAAAGTCCACTGAATCAGAATTAAAGGAAAATAATCGTGAACGATCATTAATTAAAACCATAAAACAAGGGCAACTACAATTTTTTTTACATTTTATGCCGACAGAAGGGTTTAGAGCATTTCTTAGCAGTCATTGGAAAGATTGAAGGCAAACGCAGTAGAGATAGAGAATAATTTTAAATGAAATTCAAGGGCAACAGGTAATGGTGGCACCAACATTTTTATAAGGCTAAGTGAAAACAGGTTTGAGTACAGGAACATGATCGCCAATGTTTATTCCAAGCAAGGCGCCTAAAGATGAAAACGAAGGGCTAGTCGATCTCCTCTATAGGTTTATGTAAAAATTTCTTTATATAGGTCCAGTTAATTTTGCCTTAAGAAATGCAAAAATTATGTGGATAATTTAAATTCTTTAAATAATGGCAAAGATAACAATATTATTCTCAACAGCTCTTGAAGGAAATAGGATGTAGATAAGTTTCTGACGAAATTGTATTCTTTCCACTTATACATGTCTTCATTAGGACTTGTAGACCCCCTACCCTATCTAAGCACATTATTGCAGAGAGTTGACAATTTAACAGTTGGTTTAGAAGGCAATAATTGCTCCAACCGAAGCAATACCAGAAGAGAAAACCAACGCGCCTGAGACTAAGTGTTAAAGTCTCTTAAGCCAGTTTATTGTAGGACTGGAAGCAATAATTCAAGTTGAGATCTGCTTCCATAAACTTCTATGGACATAGACAAGAATTTAAAAATGTATCTTCTTACAAACTGAGAACAAAACGTCATCTATTGAACACAAGTGATAAGAGAAAACTGAAATTTTAGTTGACCATGCCATCACAAAAAAAGAATGCAGACGTGATGAAAGTGCAGTTTAAAGAAAGTTCGATGCAAACAGAAAAAAAGGACAAACTATCACAAAGTCATCGACATAACCACAAGCATCAGTGACAGAAAATTACAATAAATCAGCTTGATGTGTCGACATCTAAGTGAGCTACTATGTTGTCTTGAGACCAATGTAAATGAGTCAAATGTTCAATACAACATTAAGTAGGAAAAAAAATCCTCATGATTTTCCCCTTCTCTAAGTGGTTCTATGTAACAGCTTCGAATGGTTGTCTTAGCAACGATTCAAAACATTAGCCATTTTTACAAAACACGCAGAATGACATTTCAAGCTCTGCCAGTGGTTTAAAACTTTTAAAATACTCCTTGCGACTCATTTAGAGTTGTCTTCATTTTTAAAGCGCTGAAATACCATTACTGCTTGTGGTGATCGTATTGTCACTATAGTGTAAACGCTATGAGGCAGTAATAGAGAGTCTTTTAAAGCGCACTTTTCGATTTTACTTTAGTATTTTATTCCCAAGGCTGGCTGAGATGCTTGTATGCCAACTTTCTCTTTTCTCACTCTTTCACTTTTCACTTCCTCCTTTTTTCTATTTATTAATCTATTTATTTATTTATTTTTTGTCTGGCTTTCGAAAGGAAAACGCTAACATCAGTTTTGTCGTTTTGTTCTTTGAAAAAACTATAAACAACCCCCAACCCCTAAAAAAAAAAAAAAAATCTTTGCCGTCAATCCTGGCATCGTGGCTAGCGTCGTGCAAGTCAAAACAGCATTAAGAGTCTTTTTGGAGCGGCACGGGTGTTAGGACGGAATGAGAATCGACATTGTTGTTAAAGCGCTAGTGGAAACTTTCCTCTGTTGATACCATGTCACATGGGCATCTGGTCTCAGCTTCAGACTTTCTACAAATGTAATAAGTACACGTAGTGCAGGTTCAATTTCCAAGGAATTCATTGAAATGAATCGTTTGGCCAATGATATTCGTTAAAGCGAACGAAATCCGATTATGGAAGTTCTGAATACGGCCCTCGATTTTAAGTCTTTAGAAAAACTTGGAATTAAAAGAAACACTAGAATCTTTTTCACGAGAAATTGAAATGTTTGATGTATAAGGGGACGTTCAAATATAATCTTACGCCTTGGAAAGAGGGGGAAGGGGGGGGGTGTCTC
>BLXT01006878.1:2517608-2532940 GCA_019648995.1 Plakobranchus ocellatus | reverse complement strand
AATGAGAAAAAAAGGAGGGGGGAGGGGAGAGACATAGAATTGTTTTGACACGACTTCCCATACACTGGCACATGTAAAAGGCCTTGTTGATTTGTGAATGGCACGTAAGTCGTTCAATTTTAATAACTTATTTTAGTATAATTCACATGTTCGACGTAACGTGATGAAGTCGTGTTTATGACACGTGCGATTTAACGTGATTAGGACGTGTGCATGACACGTACGACGGAACGTGACAACACAATGCCTAAAATAATGTGTGAAAGTTCGGGTCGTTTGTAGAACTTTTGTATTCTTTTGAATTCAGAAAATGTCAGCTGCTCTAATTGACATCGTTAAATAAATAAACTTATTTTTCCCCATACGTGTTTCCCATTGTTATTGTTCCAAAAGTCTCTATGCATTAGAATTTATGAGAAAGAGTCTCTATGCGTTTAATAGAGTTTATGGTTTGAAGTGAATATTTTCCTCTAATTTTCTCAATGGTTTATGTGGGCTGTCAATTATAGTTGTGATTTATTCTTAGTAGCCAGACTTATTGATAGGTGTCATCATTGCGCTTAGAGATATTCTGCGATAAACAAAATTTACACTCTAAACTTTTAATGCTGTTTTTTTTTTCCCTTTGGTTTTGTATTGCGGCGCTCAAACTTCAGAAACAGCATTGTTATGGTTTCTAGTATGCAGTTAATTGCCATGAAGAAAAGAATGAGTTGATTAGTGTCTAAGCGATAACGCCCGAAAATTGTGAAGAATTTTTGAAACATGCCCACGTGTACCTTTGTGGGCGACATCTATACTATATATATTTTTGTAGTTTGAATTTCATGTCACGTAAAACTCCTGAAGCACAGAACAGAAGAATTTTAATTTTGTATGAAAGATTGGCTGTGGCATAAGGATGCACTGATTATGTTTAGAAGTCGAAATTCTACCTCCTTCTTCATTTTTGTTTGTATATTGTTTCCTCAAAATATAACTCTGCCATGTTAAATGTATAGGCCTAAACTTCCGGTTTATAATTGATCACATTGAGGCCATAGAGATGCACTAATCAATGGCTTTCATTCAAGGCTGCATTGGAGGCGAAAGTCTAGATTCTAGCTTAGATGTCTAATTCAAGGCGTCATTGTCTTGATCTACATAGGCCGGATTAGGCCTACAGATCTAGATCCAAGGCCTTTTATAGCTTTAGACCCACGAGAATCTAGATTTGAACTAGCAAGATTGCATAACATAAATCGTTCAGGAATTTTACGAAAAATAGCAGTTAAAATCCACAAAATAAGGTGTAGATAAGGGAAAACCCCGGCTTCTCATTTTATTTCATGCGGCGCGCATGATATTCAGATCTATATTTAGGGTTTAAAAGGCATCTCATGTGGACATTAGGATTATTTGTACTATATACCTACTCTGTCTTTGTCTCTGTCTCTCTGTCTGTCTGTCTGTCTGTCTGTCTGTCTGTCTGTCTGTCTGTCTGTCTGTCTCTCTCTCTCTCTCTCTCTCTCTCTCTCATACACACACTTACTTCCTCTTTTTCTTTTTCTTTCCTTTGAATTACAGTGTTGCGTTTCCACTCAATCGTTCGTAGAAAAGATTATGCAGCAACTACTTAAGACATATTTTTGTGATTTTCTGCCGTCCTTCAAAAAACTGTTTAGGAGTTGAATTTCGACATTAGTTCTCTAAGACATGATAAGGTTGGTTTTTTTTTCATTTTTTTTTTTTTTACAAATTTGTTTTGACAATTGCTACTTTTGCATGTTACTTTCAGCTTATTTTCCATTCATAAAGAACAGATATTTTTTCCCTCCTCATCTTTCTCCTCTATTCTTTGAAACTTAATTACTTCTAAGAGGATTCAAAAGAAGGAAAATCGAAAAAAAAAATTAATAGGACAGAAACAGTGAGCATGAAAAATTACAATCCGGGACATGGGCCTTCTGCCTTTTAAGATAATGGAGGAATTAAAGGTAATCATTGAGTACTTTTTTTTCTTCAGTAAATTGAAAATCAACAACAGCAGAAAGTAAATAAACCAAGTGCGCTTAGCAAATTCTTAAGCGAATTTGTAGCAGGCATTATAGATTTGAAAATCGGGCATGCTTGATTTTCCGTTACCGACATGCTTTCAAAGATCTTGTCATGTAAAGACTTAAGTTTGCGTGGAATCATATTATGAAAGCTGTTTCCCTTTTTAAAGATACTATAACTGGATGTTTGTTACACGGTGAGTCATGTGGATGATACTAGTGTACTTGGTTATGCAGTGGAGATGAAGACACATTAATTGGTCTGGACATCGTGGCTTTGATTTTTACTCGTTTTAACTTGTGATGAAGATGATATAAAGAAGCCCGTCTATTGCGCATCACGATAGTTGGATATACTTTAGTTGGGGAAAAAATTGGATTGGCACAATTGAACCACTGTCATGAAGATTGAAAATAAAATACAAAATGGACTGATCAATTTGGTTTTGTCAATATAGCGGGTCCACTTTAGGGTGAACTCGATCGGCAACATAAGGGTCCCTTCAGATCTCAGGGCGGGTTCGCTAGCTTTTGTGCCACCAACGCCCCCAAATTTATTGAAGGAGATCAGAATTATGTTCATGCCACTTTCATGTCATTTCTATCTCGAGCGATTTGATATTGGTACATATACAATTTATTATTTTCTGTTCTAGCCACCTGCTTTTCCATTGCCTTTTATCCATCTTCGTTGAACAGGCCCACTAACTAGATCTAGATGTATTTTTGTTTTTTATTACATGTACATGTTAAAAATACATATACAGGAACGACCTTTTTTTGTACAAATGTTGCTGTATATACACTTGTTAATTTCTTTAAGCAAAGACTGGCAGACTACTATGATAATGTCATGTGAAAGTCATTTGCTCTTTTTTTATTTTTCTTGATACCTTGCTTTATGGTTCTGTGTTCTGTAATTTATTTTCAAATTCGAATCCATTACACCGCCCTAATTTTCAACATTCAAACGTTTCAGTGCTTAGGAATCAATAAAGTCTATCAGTCTATTTAAAAACAGACAGATTTACTTCAAAATGTGTATTTTTATAGTGGTGGTTAACGCGACTTACGCTAAAATGTACGGACCTATTTTATTGAAAATCATCGGTAAGAATTTGGCCATCGAGCCAAGCTGCCCGACGGGCTATAAAAAAAGCTGTGAATATCCAAGAAGTTAGCGGCATGACTATATAAATTCAATACAAATAATCAATCACATGATCAAACAAAGAAATACATTAGCTAAAATCAGGTCGCATATCAACGATTTATATTTTTATTTGCTCTGACGACGAGAGTGCGGAAAGTGCTTCAGAAAAAAGAGCAACCTCAAGAAAAAACATTGGGGAGACACGAGTTTTGATAAATCGCACTATCTTTTCCACAGGAGTGAATTCTCTTACTTAAAATAATCTAAACTGGTTCTGTCCAGGAGATATGACATTACTGATATGTTTGGACTTTATTTAGGGCATTGCATTGAACGAAATTGGATTAGAGGAGCAGCACAACAACAACAACAATAACAACAACAACAACAACAACAACAAAAAACAACAAGAAATAAATAAATAAATACATGAAAGAAATGCAGGTATAGGATCGTGTTAGGGGACTCGCATTTTTCACATGAACTTACGAAATTTAAGCTCAAGAAGCAAGCATAGACAAAGAGAAATAATTAAGAAGAGTTAAAGAATCAGAGAGAGAGAAGGAAAAAGAGACAAAATTGGATAAAGGAAACTTCCTGACAGTGATGTTAGAGAAAGGTTGCAAAATAGTGATGAAATGCTGAAATCTGAACCACATCCTGCGTCTGTGTCAGGTCTGGCTCACATAGAGGAGTTAAAGAATCAGAAAGAGAGAGAGAGAGAGAGAGAGAGAGAGAGAGAGAGAGAGAGAGATCTGGGTAAAGGAATCTTTCTGAGTGACCACTGTTCAAGAAAGGTGGGAAAATAGTGACGAAATTGTGAAACCTGACCGCCGACCTGCGTCTGTGTCAGTTGTGGCTCATAATATTTTCGTCATATTGTAGCCTTCAACGAAAGTAATATATCCACAAATACCAAAGCCAGCTCGCATAAAAGGTTTGATAGTTAGATTAAGGAGAGAGAGAAAGAGTAGGAGGAAATTGTATTTTTGTCTGTCCTTTTCATTGCCTCACTTTTTCAAGGATCATAATTCGCTTCTTTTCTGCTATGGCTCTGGCTTCATTTTTAAAAAAAAAAGAGAATGGATGGGAAAAGGGGATTTTGCGAAGTATTACACCATACTTTAGAAAGGGGATTCATGGGAATGCCTTCATACTCTGGCGAATTCATAAACCCCATATTGTCATGCTCTTTGACGTAAGATCCTTGGTAAGGTGCTTTCCTTTGCCTGGTGGATCCATAGGCACCGTATCGCCAAAACTTTAAGGGGTAGTTTAGGGTGAGGTTTTTATTAGTGTCGAAGCTTGGGTAACAAACTCAACTATCGAGACATTGGTACCATACTTTCAAACTTTCTATAGTCGACTTTGCTTAAGGTTGACAACGCTTAGGTCGAACCTCTCTTGGTCGGTATACTTGTCAGGCATCACACCCCTTTGTAATTGTGTTTTTTTAATTGTGGAGACAAATTGATCTGTCAATGCCAACATGTTTTTTTCTTTATTCAGCCTTGCCAGCTCCATTCCCTTGGCACTACCACCACCACTATGGTGCTCCATGTCCTCAAAATTTAAAGGAACACGAGGAAAAAATAAACAGATATTGGATTTCATGGTTTTTTTTTTTTTTTGCTTCTTTTGACGCGTGAGTTGATGAACGGATACCTTGATGTTCTTTTCAATCCCTCAAGATATCTACTTTCAAGAATAGTTGATTGTATTGAGTTGTGAAGTTTCTTCTAGCTTCAGTGGTCCCAAAGCATGGGATTCATAAAGAATATATTTTTATGCCTATCAGGGTCAGAATTATTGCAACCCGAGTCTTAATCTCGATGATTGAGAGACAGTGTAAGTGTCATGGCCATCCAATGAAGCTAGTTTCTAAATCCAAATTTCTTGTTATTTGAGATTAAAATATTTCTCACTCGAGTGTAAGATTCTAGGTGCAGACCCTATGCCTGGATAAAGGACCCGATAAAAGATCTCTAGATTCTACTTCAAGATGTGATTTGACTAAGATACTATGGCACTTATCTATTCATGGGAATTGGTAGGCATTTTGGTGCCTGTAATATCTATAAAATTATAATAAGCACATATCTCTCTAACCATATATCCTTCCATCCATTTACCTACTCATCATATATGGTTATCACCAAAATATTACATTTATTATACAGGTGTGAAAACCAACCATATGCTTTAAGAAAGTGGCTTTTCTCCGACTTCGTACCGATTTACAGATCGATAGCTATTCTATCCGGCGTCTTGTCTAGACTAAAGAGAAAAAGCTATTAAAGGAAATGTTTCCATATTATAAAATGGAATCTTATTTCTAAAATTAAAATAATAATTAATACATTTAATAAATAACAAAAGCTTGAGGGGATAAATTACCAGCATTTCGTCTATTCTAAATGTCGGCACGACGCCGAAAAATAGCCATCGGTGTATTGATCAACGCGACGTCAAAGAATAGCATTTACATAATTGTATTCGTATATAACTTAAAATATGCCATATAATGTTATCAGGTAGCCTAAATATTTGAATTTTGTAACTTGTTTTATTGCTTCATTTTTGCTAATAAGATTTCATTTGGGATTTGATGATTTATTTGAGATGGTCATGCATTCCTTTATTTTTTCACATTTAAAGACAGGCCCATTCTTTCGCCCATTCTAAAACAACGGTATCTCAAAGATTTTGTCATTAACACTGTATCATCAGCATACCTGAGATAATTTAATTTTTGTTCCATTTGCTTTTACGCCAGAAATATCCTCTAAATTTCTCAAAATTATTTCACTTTATACGTTCATTACACCTTTTTGATGGACTTGAAATCCCTGTTTTTTCCTTCAATTCTTACAGATGCAGTTTGATCCCAGTAAAGATTTCTATTTTCTTTCAGATCTTTATCATCAATGTCTAATTTTTCGAGCATATGTAACATCACTTCATGCTTTGCTTTGACAAAGATCTTAGAATAACCAAAAATCAATAATAAGAGGTCTTTTTGCATTTTTAGTACATTTTCCATAAGCATTGACAAAGTGAATATTATGCTCCTCTTATGAGGCACAAAGCCAAACTGTTTGGTGATATTTCTGGTCTCAGACTCTAGCGAATTCTATGCATCTAATAAAGCAACAGGATGTTTGTAAAATTGCTCATAATACTGATAGTTCTATGAACTTCTTACTGTGTTTCCCCCAAGTGTTTTGGGCAGAAACATATCAAAAGATTTATATATTGTATATTGTCATATATTGTATTTTGGAGTTTTTTTTTTTGTCAGATCTATTCCTAAGTTGTCTAATGCAGTAATCATTTTTATTGATATATATTATCTAGTCCTCTGGCTTTTTTCATTTTTAATTCCCTTTGTTGCTGCCTTTGCCTCTTCTTTTAGGATCGTTGGATTCTGGAGGTTTTCCTTTTTTCAGGTTTTTCACCCCTATCAGTTTTGAAAAGATCTTTAACATAAAATTATTTTGATCATCAGTTTAGTACCTCTTTCTTTTCCATTAAACATTTAACACTGTTCCACTTTTTGAATTCATGCAGCCAGGGCTACTGCATTCGTTTTCCTTACCACGCGCATCATTAATGTTAGCATGCATGAATTTACTGTCTATATAATATATTTAGTTCTCGCTCTATTTCGGTGGTACAGTGGATAGTGAATCCGCCCTGAGATTTGCAGGGACCCTTCTGTTGCGGGTTCGAGCCCCGCCATTAGCTCCCTGGCCTGACGGAGGGCCTGAAAGCCTGAGATCACCATGTTGTGGACAGGCTATGTACATACAATAATTGCTCTATTTCCTCATATTTTTGATTGAACCATTCTGCTTTTGCTACATTATATTTCATCTTGATTATTTTTGCTTAGATCTTTGTAGTAAGCTTCTTCAATTTCTCTTCTTCCATGAAATCTAGTATTTTTTTTTTCTTTGAGTATCAATTTCTTACGCTCTTTAATATCCGTCTTCTCTATGACTTCTTTAAGAAACTTTTTTTCCTTTCTCGCGACAGTTTTTTTTCCCCCTCTTAGATGTTGTTTAGAGTATCAAATTTATCTTGAAAGCTACAGCGGTTTTGCTGCTTAGCTTTTCATTAGATTTTAGTGGGTCCATTTGGAATTTAGGATTGGCTTTAGTCTGTTTTATTTCTTAAGTTTTATTTCATATTTATACATACTTAAAATCTGGTCTGTATCACAAAGGCTACCGGCCGTGAGTTGGATGTTTTGATGGCGTTTCGGAATTTTTTTTGGATGAGAATAATGTTCTATTATATTCTGATATGTCTCTACTTCTGTCAGCAGGGCTCGTCCATGTCCACTATCGTCTAGGAAAGTTTGGATGCCACCTATGTGTGATGGAAAATCATTGATTTGGCACCATTCACATAGCTTACTCCCACGTTCATTTACATTCCCTATGCTACTAGGCCCAACAACTCTTCTACCCTTTCATCCCCAGCTTTTGTATTGAAATCTCTCATTATCACCATGATGTCCTGGGATATTAATAGCTATTTGCATTTTTTTTTAATTTCTTCATAAAGTTTTTAAAATTTTCATCTGCGCTATCGAATGATTGCGCAAATACTTGATTTATGCCTAGATTTAATGTCTGGGCTACCTGCACATGGCTATCCCTGCCAGACGAGGGATTTGGATCCGATTCACAAATACACTTAACCTTGCCAACCGAGATCCTTATAAAAGCCTGAAACATGGTTATGCTTGGGAAATCACAGCGGCGGTTTCTCTTTCCTATTGCCGGTTTATGGACGGGCTCTCCGTTAGCCTTTAAATTGTAACTAACGCACAATTCACTGGGGCCCTATGGATAGCCGTTAACCTAATTAGGATCTTCCGCCCTTTGCAGTCCTATTATTAGCCCTATTGGGTTTCACTACCGTCCTCATCAATTTAAAATTGATGTGGTGACTCGTTCAGTCGTCTGACATATGCAAATTAACGTCATACTCAGGATTTATTGATCATTGCATAAAAATAATACACATGAACCGACTTACGTAAGACAGTACAAGATATTATGGAGATCAAAACGATTTAATCCTCAGTGTTTTCCATTTTTTATAAATCCAAGCTAAAGAGAAATAAAAAGCCAGCAACAATGAGAAAAACAATGATTATATTTTTTGTCATGAGCTGACAAACAGGGAAGAAAGGTATTCGTTATTAGAACAAAAACAAAAAACAAAAAAAAAAAACCAGCAATAACGCAAAAAGAAGAAATATAGTTTTTTTGAAGGGAATAAAAGGATTAAAAAAATATTGATTTGAAGATCCGGCGATTTGTTGTTTGCACAGTCATGAACCCACAAGAAGATGCACGTATGCAAACGAACTGCATGGTTATGCAACGAACATCGAGTTATCATTACCATCAGTAGAATATCTTTTCTTAATCTGAGATGGTCATACAAGCCAAATCGATAAAAAAAGTTTTGGTTTGCTTACATTCTGTTGGCAGAGGCACAAATAAATAAGAGAAGGCAAAAGTTGCTTTCATTTTTCCCCCTTTTTTTTCTTTTTTGCTAGTAAAAGGGTGAAAATTCGAGTCCGTCGATTCTGTTTTCGCAAAATGTTGCTTACAGCGGGTTAGCCTCTAGAGAAATTGTTTTAAGACACAATACATTTTATATTTTACTTTTAGACCTGCTTGGCTGTTTACTGAGGTTATTAAATGTATGGCTCCTGAGAACTGAAGACGATACTTTCTTAATTTTGGATAAGGAAATAATGGCTTTGCGAATGACTGTACTAATCAGATCACCAAATGAGACTTTCTCCGATTTTTAAATTTATTTGGTATTTTTTATTGCGCCGCATGTAAGTTTTTTTTGTTTGTTTGTTTTGTTTTTTTGTTTTTTTTGCTATAATCTTATTTTCAAATCCGGTTAGCTTGTACATGTACTTTGTGTTCGCATCGCAGTTCTTGTCTTGTCCATTGAATGATGATCATAACTGTAAACTTTTGATGTGAGACCCCAGTTTATTTCAACTATTGCGTACTGAGACTTTCCATTTTCTTCCAATTACTGTATTCTTCCATTATTTCTCAGTATAAGCCACACCTTCCTCTCTAAATTCTCTTTGTCTATTTCGCCTTCTCT
Organism: Plakobranchus ocellatus; assembly: GCA_019648995.1. Taxonomy (NCBI): domain Eukaryota; kingdom Metazoa; phylum Mollusca; class Gastropoda; family Plakobranchidae; genus Plakobranchus; species Plakobranchus ocellatus. The sequence continues at coordinate 2,523,598 of BLXT01006878.1, read as the reverse complement.
CTTTCTCTCTCTCTCTCTCTCTTTCTCTCTCTCTCTCTCTCTCTCTCTCTCTCTCTCTCTCTGTCCTCTTTCATTTTTTCCGCTGCATTTAAGTTCTTCGCTTTCTCTTTTTTTTTCCTCTCCTATCTCTTGACTGCTTATTTCTCTTCCTTCTCCATCGCCCTCCCTCCCCCCGGACCTGTTTCTCACCCAAACTTCTTCCCCCCTCTTTTTCATTCCCCTCACACACACATACACTTACACACTGAAACTTTCTCCAATCACTCTTTTTTTTTTGTTTTTTACTCTTTTAAGTCTTCCTCAGAATTCATGCCTTGATATTTTTTTCAAGTTTCATCCTTCATATTCTTTGTTGAAGTCCAGAAATCGGATGCTATTTTTGTCTGACGATAATTAGAAAAACACTCTTCAAAAAATAACCACACGACCCCATTCTGGCTGCTTTTTTTAAAAGGGTTTAAATAATGGGAAATCTCATCGTGGCAATACCTTTAAATAGTGTATTTATATATTATCATTGTCATCATAATTTGTTCCAATTTCTGTGCAGTACATTTACATCTATTTATCAGTAAAGAAGATAGGAAAAGTTGAAAAAGTGGACATTATTGTACTCTTAATTTTCTTAAGTTCCTTCTAGATCATGATTATAGAATCTTGAGAAAAAAATTCTGTCTCTTGGGCGAGTTTTTTTCTGCAATTTTCTAAATATTAGGAGCTGGCCGTGCTCTACAGAAAACCATAAGGTACAAAATTGAGTCAAAAGACCGACTCTAAAGTGGTCATTCACAAGCTTTTGTTCTAGGCGTATAACTGTCTGTGTCTGTGCATTTATTCTCTTTGCATGCGCAGTGAATAGATAAAGAGGAATCCAACAATAAGAGCACGGATTATGTTTAGCATTCTGGCAACCGATTTTGTGCACAAGATGTGTAAAACATTTAGTCAGAAAAAAGAAGAAAATGACTGAGGAGGAAGCGATAATTACGATAATTAAACCTATGTTAGAAACATGTCATTCAAAAATGTTTATTTAAATGCTCACAGTGGCAATGTAATATTTTGTCAACTCGACTACCTCTTATAATGTTGCATTCTCTAAATAATAGTTTTATCGAAATGATTTTCTGCCTCAAGACTCTTTAAGTTTATTGTGTTTATTAGCCAGATTTAATATTGTAACTTTTTGATTTTTTTTCAGTGTTTAGTGCTTGTAGTAACTTTTTAAAAATCTTTCTACATGAGTTATACTGAGTGATGCTCTAAGAAAATAATTTAAACATGCTTTAAATGAAATATGTTTGTGTAATTGTTGTCTCAAGAAACTAAGATGATTCAGACAATCAATAACCAATGCTATTGGTGTCGCCTAAGGCTGTACCTCATTTCTCCCAGCTGCAAGTAAATAAGCCACATTCAACGCACAGTCATGGACTTATCTGGTAGTTAGGCGGTCTGTTTTTTTCAAAGGAAACAGTTAATTTATTTTATCGAACGAATTTCTCTTAGTCAGCTTTTTGTAATCACAAAATTCCCTTTTGGAATCTTAATGATATCTTTACTGCTTAGTAATTGTAAAGATAAAAATAAAATTATTAAACTTATTCTTAAAGGAGGCAGGTTTTGGGGGAAATGTTATAAGGATTTTCAATCTAAATATTCACTTTTTTATCCTTGTGTTATTGGTAGTGGTATCCATTTCAGGAGACCCATGCATTGGTGTCCTATTTTCTCTTTACATTAAATAAAAGCATTTTGTTCAAGAAGAGGCAGTCTAAGGCATCCTAGTCGAGTAAAAACACACAGCACGATACCCACCCACACACACACGCACACGTTGCGATAAAAGTAAGTTAATGTCCGCATCCAGTTTCTTGTCTTAACAATTATCTTTTCCAGGAAAAAAAAGGGAAGAACTAGATCTAGATCTAATCTAGGTCGAAAAAAAAAGAAATTGAAGTCTTTTTCAATTTCACGCAACATCACACCATCTCTGTCTCCTCCTTTGCTTAGAAATAGAATCTAATTAGAAGTGTGCCGGATGTGTGTGTGGCTGGGTAGTTTCGGCAAAGAAACGTTGACATCTTTCTTCTGTTTATCTGTCTCTTGGTTTCTGCTTCTTTTGTTCTTTGGTCTCTTGATCTCTCTCTCACCCACTCTCTCTCTCTTTCTCTCTCTCTCTCTCTTTCTCTCTCTCTCTCTCTCTCTCTCTCTCTCTCTCTCTCAGTGCTTCCTCCATTTTTCATTTTATGCGTCTTTCTACGAATCCATTGCTAGGTAATCGCTGACATTTTGAACTTCGTCAGAATGGGTAACAGAATCGTGCTTTACAATTTTAGGCTGAGGTCGTTCGCAACCGCCCCACCGATGAATTTTTTTGAACTGTAGTGTAAGGGAGTAAAAAATTTTCGAGATATAATATTATATTTTTAAATAAAAGGGGAACACGAAAATGTCTCGAGTCAACCCCTTACAAAGACATTTAGTTTGAATGAAAATAAAACTCTGATAAATTAAGTTTATTGATAGAATTTGTGAAAGTAAAATGTACGTATGGAATACTCGCAAAATTCGAATCAAAGTGAAAAATATTTTAATTTCTACGGAGCAACGTAAAGATAGTCTATTGTTTAACTGCTGTTTATCAATTATACTGCTTTATATGTCCAATATAATTAACATCATTGTCTATCACATAGCTGCTATTTGTCTATTACATTGCTCTTTAAATTATTTCCAATATAATAGTCTATGACATAACTGCTCTTTGTCTGTTATACTGCTCTATATGTCCATTATATTAACATTAGTTAGATAGAAAACATTAATGACAAATTATTCTTCACTTTTCTTTCTTTCCTTTATTTTGTATCGAACCGACACAAGTTTATCCAGGTCAACTGCACAATATGATATGGCTACTGTTTTACTTTAGACAATGAAGGCTAAGACTTAAAACTAACTTTCTTACGAGAACTTGGTATGCATGACACTTTATAAATATTTACAATGACGTTATCTTTTTCCCTAGTACCTATTACCAATAATGCATCCTTTGTAAACCTCAATAATTACACGCTTACGCGAATTTGTATCTCATACTTCACACCCAATCAGTCATTGTTATTCTAGGATTTCCACGCTCCCTTCTTCTGTCTCATACACACTAGCTTTTATTCTTCCTCACTCCTTCCCTATCCCGACCTATTATAAACATAATTTGAGGTTTCTATAACTTTCCCTTCTCCCCTCCATTAATCTGAGGAACACCACGTTGCATGTTTGCCACATTCCGGCCCTCTCGCCTACAGGTTCTCGGCTCATTCCTTCTATTTTACATACTCATTATTTTTCTGACGACTTTTTTCATATTGTTTCGTGTGCTTTGGTGTTTTTACTATGTTCCTTCATTAAAGGAATTCAACACAGGATTTTATACTTTCACGTTGCTAAAAAGCTGGAGTGAGAGTAAAACTTGAAAGAATAATAATAATAATAATAATAATAATAATAATAATAATAATAATAATAATAATATCAGAAAATATTTAAAACAATACTTCATTGATTTTTTTTCCTTTTGACCAAACATTCACTGAAATCATAGCAAGAGTGCAGGAGTATCAATAGTTTCGAAAAGCGAAAAAATGCATACATGTATATTGTGTTGAAAAAGAGAAAAAGATGCTTGAAGAAAAGGAAAAGGGGAAATGGGATCGAATTGCAGCGATTTGTAAGGTCTATTGAATTGTAAGTGCATCTCGTCATTAGAAGACTACGGTTTCGGGGAATACGTGATATTTTATTCTTACTTCTTTTTTCCAATTTCAGTTTTATTTTATAAGCTAAAATTTTGATGAGATCTAATTATCATTACCTGAAAATTCGGGAGCGCGCGAGAATCGAAGTTCTTACTGCTCGACTTTGATCACAGCTTTTCGATTGGATAGGACAGGTGAGGAGGGAAAAAAAAGGAGGAGGGAGAAAGGAACAGGGATGGGAAGAGAGAATTGGGAACGTAAAAAGGAATAAGTTGAAAGCGAAAATTTTTACCGTGATGAGCGGAAAGATAAGAAAAGGAAAAAGAGGCAGTAGAGTCTTTTTTTGTTGTTGTTTGTTAGTTTTTAAAGGCATCTTCTGTACAATGTATTTATGAAAAGAATAATTGCTTGTTTGCATCATCATTCTCTCTTTTTATAAACTAAAACAAAGTTTTAAAAATGGAAAGAAAAAAAATTAGTATCTTATCTTCATTCTCCTGTTCAACTTTGCTCTCTTGGTTCTGCTTAAACAAACAAAACAGAAGAAAACAATAACAACAACAACAACAACAATAACAAAACGACTGGCTGTACAAGTCAGTGCGGATCTAGATCTATACTATCCACAGACGAAAGTGAAGAGCGCTGAATTGATTCGTGGCTTTTTCTCTAAATTGGCCCAATCCGGCTAGGTTAGGCTGCTCTTTTTGGGATTGAAATAAGTGCTCTTGTCCCTCCTCTAGATCTAGAAAAATTAGAGACCCGCAAAGAGATAAAAACAGCCTGGCCTGGAAGTTAAACCTTTCTGTTTGCTTTTTCTTTTTTCTTTTTTTTTTAATTTTCAAAGCTATATGGCTTTTTTTTTTTTTTTTTTACCGATGCGGTAAATGCGGACTCAACTGCAGAAAAGAAATATGAAGCAAATGCATGAATGTAAGTTTTTAGATCGTGTACATATTAAAACAATATAAAAACAATATAAAATGCACAAAATTATATTTATGTTTATGTGATATTCAGTACGTGTACTAGGTCATATTAATGATATACATATAATTGAATTGAATTTATTTTGTTTTTCAAGGACAATTTTATATGAAAACATCGTTTGAAAAATTACCGTGCTGTTGTGATTTCAAATATCTAAGAGTGCATCAAAACGTGTGGATTAGATCGATAAAAAACTTGAAACCTCAGTGAATGGGAGGATAGGCCTAAGTAGATCTAACTCTATTATTCTGTTTTATCGAAATTTAGATCTAGATTAGCATCTCGTAATTGTGATGCGAAAAATCCAAAAAGGGCAGCCTAGTTGCATATATAAACAATGATTATGCCTCAATTTTCTGTTCTCTTATTGCTTTTCTGGGCTCATCCTTGGGTCTGTACAGTTCGAACTTTGATTGCCTCTACCTTGGCGTCCAAAATAAAGTCTTAGATCTATGAATCAATGGAAATCACTAAAATTACAACTACAATGTATTTTTTTAAAACTTCACCAAATCTGGAGCAATGTATGTAAGCGTTAATGGAGACGAAGGTTATGACATTTTAGGGAATGGATCAAGATGAAATAAGTTTGCTTTTTTTTTTAGTCGGAACATTGTTGATTGTTGAGACAAACAAATAAAAGGACCATCTGAGGATTATTGAGGTAATGGCGCATTCTAAGTCTCATCATTATGTGATTGGCGCCAAAGGGCTACACTATTATTTTCAATCAATAGTTAGGCCTAATTAGCTCTGATAAGGCTGGGGCATGTCTGATCTTGTTCCTTGCTCTTCCTCCTCGTTTCTCTTCGTACTTTCCCTATTTGCTCTGTACATTATCTCAATATAATTATTTTAACAGGGATGAATAGCATGTTGGATATACAAACGTCAATTGTGACTGAGATTTTGTGTTTCAAAAACTATTTCAAGTAATCACGTTTGTTTTTAAATAAAATTTTCATGTTTTCACGCCCACTCGAGAATCCTGATTTAAAACACGTTGGCGTTTAGAATTCTATATGTATTGTTAAGAGTGAAAGAGTGAATCCTTTATTGTTCTCTAATGCTTCGTTAAAAATCAAGATTGCCTTCTATTCTATAAACATAGTAATGATGATGATTAGTTTCCCTTGTTGTTACGCCTCCCTCCTCCTCCTTACTAACTTCTCATATTCTTCTTCTTCTTCTTCTTCTTCTTCTTCTTCTTCTTCTTCTTCTTCTTCTTCTTCTTCTTCT
>BLXT01006878.1:2467571-2477916 GCA_019648995.1 Plakobranchus ocellatus | reverse complement strand
TCGGGCCAGACGGTCCTTTTTTGTTTATTACTTTATAAAGCCCTTACTTTTGTCTTGTAAATAAGTCAGTGTTAAAGCCTTTTCTCTTTATCTATCCTCTTTTTCGTTTTATTATCGCCTGCTAAACTTTGGTTGAGGTATGCACGTCCAAGCATCATGAATGAGGAAATCTATTTTCTTGAGAAAATTAAAATTAAACATTTGAGTACTCCTCAATAGCAACGTGTTTGCGCTAGTTAGTGCTAGTATTCTGAACTCATGATCGGCCTGTCTCTCCCAAAGCTAGTTTCAGCTTGCAGCCACAGAAGAAGTTATCGATCTTCACCAGATCAGGATCGCGCTCCAAAACATTTTCCTAATTAAAATCTGCATTCCCTTTCAAATCTACAACACATTCAGCGTCCTCCTTATCTATTTCCTTGACATCGCTATTATCTTCCTAGATTTTATCTCTTACAGACCTGGATCAAGACGCATCATCCTTCTAACCTCTGCTTGTTCTTGACTAGACTTATCTCCTAAACCTTCCTCCACCTCCCCATAATCTAACTCTGTTTCTTCCTCTTCATCATTCTGCAATTGTTCTGTATAAACATCTTCCTTCGAGTGTAAGTCGTGAGCTGATGTCAGAGCATCTTGAATATGATTTCTCAGGATGCCTTTTGAAGCTAGCGATGTTACGAGCCCGTTTTGAACGATTCAGTTTGTTACAATTAGGGGAAACTCCTGGGTTGCCAGCTTCATCTTTTCTTGTTTACTTTGCTTCTGGTTTTCTTTGGTTTGGGATGTAAAAAAGCGTATTGACTTTGAACTTCAACCCAAAAAGAAAATATGTTTCATAAGTTTATTTTTTATTCACTTGTCGTAATACTTACTTAGATTATGTTCGGCGTTGCAAACCTTATAAAAAGGTTCACGATGAGATGATAATTTATTAAAATTTGTAACTTTTATTTTGTTTTGCTTTTTTGTTGTTTTTATAAGGCCTTTGGGGTCATATACGGATTCCTTACCGCATCCTGCTCATTCAAAAAGAAAACATAATATGAAATAAAAATTTACTTTTTAAAAAATACTCAGTCAGCTTTACAGCCAAGAATCTAAAAAAGGCTTGGGGACTTTGTACACTTCATGCACAGATGGCATCAACCGCTGTCCTTTGATATGTTAGGAATAAGATAGAATAATGTCTTTATTCAGTTTTCAGAGCAAAGTTTTGAGTAAAAACCAATTCATCGGGATGTGGCCAGCTGTGGAAGTTTTCTATTGCCATTTTACCGTTTTGATCAATAATTTACTTTGAAATAATTCAATGTATACTCTGCACCCTCCACACCTCATACGCAACAAGTTACAGACCTCTGTGTAGCTCTACCCCCCACCACCACTTCCCCCTTTTTGTTTTCTCGTTCCGAAATACTCAACGATTTGAATTTCCTCCAGCCGCAGATTAACCCAGTTTTATTCTTCACTTTGGTGTACTTTTAAGTTAAAGACCTCGGTGTAGCTCATTTCCCTTTCAATGGTCGCTGCTATGCAACACATTATTGTCCTACTTCCTTCACCCATGTGCCCTACTGTCCATAATGTCGTTCAAAGTTAGAGGTCCTGGTGGCAGGCAATATACTTCACAATAAGTCGATGATTAAGTTCGCCTCCACTCGGGCCGTACCCTTTTTTTTTTCTCTTTTACGACCATATTATACTATCCATAATCTACTTTAACATTATGGACTTTGATGCCAGCTCAGTGATCATTACAGAAAGAATAAGTAAAAAATAGTTAAGCATGGAAGTAATTATATAGGGCAGGATCTCCCATGGGTTTTAGTTTCTGTGTCGTTCGGTTGGAAGGTCTATACTAATTCGTTCATGGAAAAATTCCCTCTTTTTCTTGCAGAGTTTGAAAATTACAAATAAATAACCTTCACTATGTTTTGTAATCCCATTCTCGCATAGAAATTTAGATTGTCTATGCGGAATTCCTTTTAGTTTAATAAATTTAATAAAATATTCCAAAAATTGGACAGCCACAAAAGTTTTAAGAAAATAGCTAGGAAAACCTTAAAATGCAAATGTAACTTGACTTTTAATGAGAGTAAAAAAAAATTACACTAAGCTGCTGAAATAAGGCTTAGACTGAAGTCTTTGTTCTGAGGCGATTAGGTTTTTACTTTGTCGAACGTTTAAGGATGTAAAGGACAAAAATGGAGATCTACCTTGTTATCTTTATTGCTTTTAAAATCTAAGAAAAAAATCAATTAGAATTTGTTTCGTTCATGACTTTCCAAAATGGTCTTCACAAGAAGAGAGCTATTCACTTGTTGTAAGCTTAATATAATCATCTTATAATGAGGATAGTTTTGAAACGGATTTAATAGAGATTATAGCTATAAGAACTAAGCAACGCTCTTAACTACCTAAATTGCTACATCATTACTGAAGTAAAGCTGCGAGCTATTTAGACGTAGAGAAAAGAATTTCATTTTGTAAATTGCGGTAGTTTAGCTAAATTTAGATTCTTTTTTATTCGTTTTTTTTTTTTTTTTTGTGATGATAATGGCGATACAGTAACGCCCATTGCTTAAATCTTGTCTAGAACCGATCTGTATTCATATCCATAAGTTAAAATGTGTGTGAAGGTGGATGATTTTTATCGAGCACTGGATTGATAAAATAAAAACAATTTACAAGAACATAATTGTAGTCTTGACTGACATCAGAATGTCAGCTTCTCATCACACAATTGGGCATATTCTCTCATTCCTTATGAAGATATAATCACCAACTAAGGAAATCAAACAAATTTACAATTAATTCTTACAAAATACACAACTTATCCTTACAAAATACTTTCTGCTTTATAACAGATATAATGAAATATAATTTCATGTCGTTATTGTTTTGTTTTGTTTTGTTTTTCTCCTTGTTTAATGTTAATAGTAGCTCTCATTGTGCAGGGAAAATGACAAATCTCAAGGAAAATTGCATGAAAAACTCTTTTTATGCCAAATTAAGGTAAAAAAGTCTCTAGCATGAACTTCTCGAAAACCATTCACATCTTTGCATGGGTTCATTTTCTTTTTAAGGCTTTTCTTATTGCAGAAAAGTATCTATCAAGATAATTGTTATATTTAGTAGTTACCATATCCTCTCTTGTTTTGCTTTGTGGACACTTACGCAGAACTTTAGCTGTTCAGTGTGGGTCATATTGGGAGTTAAAATCGTGAAAAATGTTTGTTGTCTGGATCATTTTTAGTATTTAACAGATACACGTTAAAGAGCGTAGAATCAAAGACATGTTTAATAAGAGCACAGTCGCGTTATGAGTCGATCAACTTAACCTGCTATTCTAGAGTAGCTGTATTTTAAGCAAATTGTCTTACTGTTGCATGGTGCTTATAAGAAAAGCCATTAAAGATGAAGTATTTACGCTTTCTTAATGGCGGCGTTGCACTAGATTATTTTTTAGTTCTGTTCCGAATTTGAATAGTGACGCTAGCTTTTTCCAACTGTTGCTCGGTCAAGGCTATTTAGGTACTATTGTTAGATCTGTTACGATTCCCGGAAATTGGATGATTACCAGAGGTGACGGTGAACGACAACAAGGCAATAATACCAATACGATGTTGTATAATGTTATGGTATTACAAAGACATTTTCCGTTTTCATTGTCTCACTTATCAGGCACTCGACTTTGTTCCCGTGGTCCTGTTCGCTCTAGGTAAAGGGCCAAGTCCTGAGTCTAGACTGATGTTGCTGGAGACTTTACCCAACCTGGCAACTCACAAGGTACTGAAGTGCTCAAAATCTTAAGAAGATTTGATGCAATCTATAATGTGGATCAGATGCAAAAAGATAGTAAATATGGTTGTTACGTTTTTTTAAATTCAGCTTTATCCATCATAGCGCAAAAATACTATTTCGCATACATAATTAGGCTCATAATAATTGGTCTCTGATCCTTAGTGTTGGATAATATTCTTATTTCAAAGATATCCTCATCTTTCGAGATTTCCTCCCTTCAGTATCCAATATCAATACCACAGATAGTTTCCCAAAAGCTGCATTCTCTGATATCGTGTGCATCCTAACATGTACTCGAGATAACTAATTTTTTGTCAAATTTTAGAAATACTGTTTTGCCAGTCTGGAAGTGTCCTTGTATTTTCCTGCCAATCTTTGCCACTTTTATGGATATTTTCGACCCTAGGTTATGACTACAGCAACCATGATTTAAAAATGTATTTTCCTACAGTTTTGCGTATCCCCGATCCTGAAGATCATATTAGCTTTGGGGCAATCGACGTCCACCCATGCCTTGTCGGTTCGCCTGATGACAAGCTTGTGGCGACAGCAGGACAGATGCTTTCCCCAGTTACTCAAAATGCTTACAGACCATGCCCCGGAAGGGAGAGCATCAGAATCGAATGATGTGTTGCTGGCAAAGGCAGGCGCCATCTGGGACATTTGCAATCTAAAGTGAGGATAAAAAAAGCAATTTTTGGATTGCATTATAGACCAAAAGTCAAGTGCTCATCAAGGTCCCCGTTGTAGTTCATCTGTGGATGATATTGAGACTTTGTAACTACTAAAAATTTTTTTTTTATTAAATTCACTATTACATAAAAAGTGCAATGTAATAATAGTTTCGTCTCATGAAAAAATTAGGAGAGGAAAAAAAACCACTCAATTATCTATAACCATTTCTTGTATCTTGTGGTAGCATTATTATTGTTTGAAGTTTTTTTCCTCGATACTCTAATGGTTATTGTAAGACTTGAACTTGCAATACAAATTCAGGCTAAATTAATAATATTTTAAACCATTGAAGTGTTCTCTTTTAAATGTGGCAAGTTTGCTGGCAAAAGAAGAATAGATGGTATGATTGATTTTAAAGAAAAAATTGTACTTAGTCCCAAAAACAAACCATCTCAATCATGAGAGTGAGTAGAAAAAAGAACATTTCGCCTACATCAACTGGAGTGAAAAAAAAAAAAAAAGTTTCAGACTGCATACACTTTTTCGGTATGTTTTCTGTTTGATTATCCAGGCCCGAAAAGCATGGGGCAGAACTACTGAGCCCATTATCCCACATTTTAGAGGTGAGCAGTGATGTGAAAGGCACTGCTGCATCGGTTCTGCTAGTAGACAGTCTCTATCTGCTTTGTCAGGCCGAAGTAATGGATCTGCTTTCTCTGTGGGACGTATTAGGACCAAGGCAAGTTGTGCAAGCGCCAGATTCTTGTATAGGTTTGCATTTGGCCAGTTAGGTTCTCAACTTTAGATAGTGGTAATGAATTAACTTACATTGAAAACCGTTGGGTTGTGCAGTTTATACAGTACTATTGATGATCAATTAACATTGAAATCGTGAGCTTTTTCAAGAAAAATTTCAGTTGCGTCACTTCCAAAGTTTAATTCAGTCTACTCATTGCATTTTGCACTATCTTGCTCGCTCTCGTCTGCCTTATTCGCTCTTTCTCTTCCCCCAATCATTCTCGCCTTTCCCCCTCCCCCTCCCCCTTTTTCTTTCTCTCATCTCTCTACCTATCCCTATTCACTAATCTTTCTCTCTCTCTCTCTCTCTCTCTCTCTCTCTCTCTATATATATATATATATATATATATATATATATATATATATAAATATATATATATATATATCCACAATTCTATCTGTAGATCTATCTTTATCTGCTAGCCATCTATCTATCTTTGTATTCATCTATTGATCTAATTATATAAGAAGATAAATAACTAGACAGACAGACAGACATATAGACAAACAATAGATAGACAGATAGATTTCTTATTACTGTCCCTCTCTCTCTCTCTATCTCTCTCTCTCTCTCTCTCTCTCTCTCTCCCTCTCACTCTCTCTCTCTTCAAATCACGCCGAGTAATCTTAATAATAGAACATAGACCGTAAGCACATTAGAGGCAGCTTCTTTTTTCACAAGTTATACTTTTTTCGGTTTTTTTTTTCCCTTTCGTTCACCGTGTACATGGTGTGTCTAAAGAAGCAAATAAAAAGCATTTTACTTTTTATACTGCAGACTAGGGCGGGAAACGGAACGCAGGCCACTGGTAGCATCAAGAGTCTGTAGACTTTTGTCTTTGGTTCCAGAACTGGCAGTCGATACAGAAGAGTATCAGGTGATTTAAAAAAAAAATTTTTTTGCCTAGGATGACAACGTATCAACTGCATTCGCCTCTTTCTTTCTCTTTTTGTGTGAAAGGAAAATTAAGGCGAAAGTCATAACAATAGTAATAGTGCGTGTTTATGCAAATGCAATGGCACAGATCAAAAGAATTTTTAATATTTTGAATTGATTAAAGTGGTCACAAAAACAGTGATGAGCATATATAAGCAGGATTGTAGCCGTAGTTTAGGATAATATTGACTTTGGCTACATGGCAGTTTTGGGCATTCTAAAGGTTCTGTCGAGGCCAAACCCAAAAAGGCGGATTAGAAAAAATATATATATGGTCCAAAAGATGTGTTTCTTCTTTCACGTTGATAAGTATGATGATATTTATCATGATAATAGTGGAAACGGTATTGTGCCAGCAGCTTCAATTGTATATTGAAATAAATGATCGCGCACAGACTTGGGGGGGGGGGGGGGGGGGNNNGCTGGGGTCCATTTAATTTGCTGCGAAATCTTTTTGAGATTTGATTTTTAGTGCCTAAGTGGGCTGAACGGTTAGCCAAGAGTTAAAAGCTTATATTTTTTAAAAAATCATATTTAGCAGTAGGAGAAACTCAAATACCCAGGTTTTGAAGAGATTTATGCTTGAAACATCAATTTTCTTGATCGGTTATTATGCATATTATCGTCTGTTATTTTTCATTCCAGACGTTTTCTGCCAAAGCTGTCTGTATGCTGTGGCAGTACGTCCAAGATAGTTCGGCGTATGTAAGACGCTCGGCATTTGAGGCCCTCGCTTCGTTTTCACCCGAGCACTTCCGTGTCACTGACCTACCAACAGAGGTGAGGTTATATGTTGTTGATAATTGTGTTTGATAATTCCTAACGGTAACAGTGCTTGTCTGATCATCTATCCTCTATCTCCACACAGGAAAATTACTCTAATGAAAAGAAGTGCATTATTATAAAAATTCAGATTCTAGAGAAAGCATGGAGAAAGTAAATAAGCGGCATATCTGTGTCTTTATTTTTTTCTATGTCTATAAAAATATTCTCTATTTTTATGACCTATGTCTTGAACAGAACTGCTATCATTTACTTGACTTTGAGGGAAAAATTATTAGGGAAATAGAAAAAAAAAATCACATTCAGTTTTATTGCTTCAAAAGATATTGATGTATGACAACGCAGAAAGGGTGGATAAGAAAAATTGAATTAAATGGTGCCAGTCTTGTAATGTAGGGTCATGAACAAAATTTTCCATTATTTTATTCTTTGAGTGCGATAGCAAATTCATTCAAATGGTGTGATAACCATCACTTAACCCTTGTTTCTTGATCTCACTATACTCATCTATGCACTTCTGTTTGCAATAGTAACCACTTCAATTTTTCTAAACGATAGTTTAACCATGAACCTATTTGGGACTAACGTTTCATTTTCACAAAAAAAAACCACCCATACTCTAAACCTATTGCAAGAAATTTGTCCCCGTAGAATTGGGGTTACTACAACTCTGTCCTGAGAACCTCTAGTCCCGTTAGGATCCTCATCCAGCCAGCATTGAATGGGTCTAGATCGTCAATGCAGTGGAGGGACAGACACACAAATCTGCAACTAATCTATGGGGAAGGATGGGGGTGTCTGTTTCAAAATGCTGCAGGACTTAGACGTATTTTGTCTGAAATCCAATTGTTCTGGTTTTAAGTCATGAAAATTTACCTCTGCCTTGAAATAATGGAATTTCCCAACCGTCAATATACAACCAACAAAATGTCTGAGTGTGTGATTCTGATGTTTTCTCCGTTTAAAAAAAAAATATCATGACGTATATTTTTTAACGTAATGAAAATGTTCTGAGGTAAAACTTTCTCACTAAGAATTCAACTCTAACGTGTGTTAGTATTTCTCGGGTTTACTGTACATCCACATATCTATATATATAAATATATATATATAATCCTTATAGTTTAGAATCTAGATGGCTTACTTGAACCTATATCGATCGAGAATCAGATCTGAGTCTAGAACTGGCAGTTTTCTTTTTTTTTTTTCATTTACCACATTCGACTACAAGATGTGTAGATTATAACTCTGTCCGATTAGCAGTTGAAAAGGACCCAACGGAAAAAGATCTCAACTTAGCCTCTTATAATATAGACACTTAGGTTGACGATCTTAGCAGAAAGATACCAATATAAATGTTTCGCTCAAAACTTAAAAATGGCATGGTCTTATCCATATATCTTCTTATCCTTTTTGATTTTTCATTCCAATAAAGCAGCAAAGCCCAAAAGTTATACACATGTAAGATATACTTAAGAAAAACCGACTCATGTAGTTTCGATTTGGTGCATTTATTATTGAAGCCCAAGCATCCTCAATAAATCTGTTTAGGCAGTCGCTTGCAGCTCCATAGGGGATGGAAGTAAATCGTCTTATGTAGCTTCGACTTAGTTGCATTTAATATTTAAGTCCGAACATCATCAATAAACCTGTTTAGGCAGTTGCTTGGGGCTCGGACTCCAAAGGGGATGAAAGTAAATCGTTTTATGTGGCGTTGGCTTAGGTGCATTTAATATTGAAGTCCAAGCACGATCAATAAATCTGTTTTGAAAGTTTTGCTCCATTTTTTTTCAATTAAAGCATGTTTTAATTTCAACTTATCAAAGGTCACTAAGGATTTGCGTCACCAATTGGAGCTGGCCAAAGATGAAGGAAAATATCACTCTGGATCTGATGCAGCTCAAGGGAAAGATCAGGACAATGGTACGGATGCTACCATGGACCAGTTGTACCCTAATGTGCCAGCTTCATGTTATACTGCACTTCTAAACACTGGAATCTGCGCAGATACTGAGACTTTGAAAGGTAGTTTTATTTTTAAACTATTACTTTACAATGAAATCACAATAGCTCTAACAATTACAATCAACATTCCTATCACTATCGCCATGTTCTGTGATCTGGTATCATAAGCACTGTGCGTCCATTACTACTAAGTAATTAATAAATAGTAATTTTTCATAGTAGCTATTTTTTTTCTTTTTTTGTTCAATACATTAGTTGAGCTCATATTTAGAAATTACGAGTATTTTAGATTATGCCTAGCCAACTAGCTCTTTAAGCCTATTTTTTTTTCCTTTCACTTTTTTTAATTTTTAGAAGAAGCAATAATGTCTTTGTCTTTTTCATTTCGCTAGAAGCAACGTTTTTGTTGCATCGTGGCTTATTGATTTCCCGTTCCTTAAACCGTTTCAGAGATTCTAATTTTAATTAGTGATGCACGTTGCTTTCTTTATTTCCTCTACGTTATAAATCTTACCCACCCAACAATATATCGAGCTTTGTGTTTGTGAGGCAAAATAGAAATGTCTTCAGGAGATGACAGAGGCGTAAAAAAATGGGAACGTCAATTTTAATGTATAGCGTTGGATTAGGAGCAGTCATAAAAGATTTTTTGGCATGCTATTAGGTGATGATGTTAAACAGCCATGGAAAATTTTTTTGTTCCAATATCACATGAGGCCTCATCTCATGACATAGGTCAATAAAATGATTTGATTTGTAACGATGCTTTTACATTGTGTTTTATGTAGGTCGGGAATGATGATTGAATCGTTTTTTCGGGTTTTTTTCCTTCTATTGAAGATATGTCAATCCCATTTCTTCATTGTTCTCATTTCTTGTTGAGACTATTGAACGTGACAAGATAACAGTCATTAGAAGATTAATTAATTTTGTTTTTATTTATAACCTATTGCCCAGCAATAGCTTTTACAATAGGTAAGAACTTAATTATCCGAGAATTTCGGATACATCTAACGTATCTAAAACCTGAAAAAAAGAGCTTTAAAGCTCCATATATATTATATTAATCTACTTTCCCGAACACTAGGCAAACCGAACACAATGGTACTTTAAGGGACCCGTGCTTAGCATAACTTAGTATGAGTACGCGTATGCCGGTGTTACTGAACACTCTCTCTCTCTCTCTCTCTCTCTCTCTCTCTCTCTCTCTCTCTCTCTCTCTTTCTCTTTCCCTTTCTCTTTTTCTTTTTCTTTATAAAAATAAATAATGAGGTCGGCTATTTATTAAAAAAAATAGTGTTACTAAGTAGAGATATAGTTTTAAGAAGGATTTGCTCACGTTATTTATTTTATGAACTTCGCTGCTACATTGGTTTTAAA
>BLXT01006878.1:2413722-2426346 GCA_019648995.1 Plakobranchus ocellatus | reverse complement strand
TATAATCAACTCAACTAAAATTTAATTCGTCTGTTATAATCATTTATCCAGAGGGGTTTGAATGCAAACCCCTAGCCCTCTACATACATAAATACATACATTTTTGTTATTTTGAGAAAAAATAAAGTGAAAATGTGTGGTCAAACATCTTTTTTGTCTGCCCTTTTTTCTGAAAAAAACAAAAGTGGTCTAATGTGTATGTTATCGCACCCAGATGAAGAAGATCAGATAAACTTTTAATATTTCACATGTATGTATTCAAGTATGGTAAAAGAACACAGTCGCCAATTATTTACAATAATAAACAAAAGGCAACATCACCGTGTACACATTGAAACTTTTCGACAAGAAGAGCTTTCCTGGGCGAAATATATAGGCCTAAAGGCTTACAAGCCAAATTATAACGGTTGTGAGATATTATGTTCATAAACCGTAAGTAAATAGCGCAAGCCTAACGGAAAACGTCGTGCGGGAGTGTGTGAATATGTGATAGCAATAACAGCAGTAACTGGTTTTCTTGATATTCTTCCATTACATTCTCTCTCGCTCCTTGTTCTTTTTCACCACTGTTTCTTTTACACAAGCATTTTTTTAATAACTATTTATCCCGTCATCTAACATCCTTTTTTATCCGGGCTTATTCATAATATATTATGTATCTTTTTATAGCTAAGATGAAAACATAATAATGTCATGATGTTATAGCTCTCTTAAATCCTTTACTTTAGTAACTGTAATCTCTAGTACAATCAGAGCCATGTTTCAATTTTTTCTGGTTATGGTATTTTTGGTTTGGATCCAATGCAATATTACTTTTTAAGTATGAAATAGTTATGCTTTCGTACAAAACTCTTCAGTGCTACTGAAATAATGTTACAACAGCTAAATGAAAAAGGGCATTTTGCGCACTTTGTAGCTGTTAAGAAGTAAAAGTCAATCATTCTATACTTTCTCTCTCTCTCTCTCTCTCTCTCTCTCTCTCTCTCTCTCTCTCTCTCTCTCTCTCTCTCTCGATGCTCATGTCTCTCTTATTTCATGGTAGAGAAAAATTTACTCTGTGCTGTAACTTGTACGCTAAAAAAAATTTTTTTTCTAAGTTTGAATTTAGCTAAAGGGCTTGCCAACTCCAGCTCCCTGACAAAATCAAGCCATTTTTCATGTGTCGATTTTGGGGACGGCCAGCTCTTTGACACTACATAGCTAAACTACTAGTGTTCGAAGCATGTGGGTTGCTTGTCCATCTCTGAGACGACAAATTCCGTGGCAACAACCAAGTTTATCCCACCTTTTTCGTCAAAGATGCCAAATCACACCTAATGCATTATGCCATGAGGTGATCACCCTTAGCGTAGGCCCACACTGGAGGCAGCAGTTCCCGTGTCCAACAAGACATGTTTAGAAAATAATATTCTACTTCCTTTAGGCGAGCGCAGCCAACTCGACTGCGACTTCCATCTTGTCGAAGCATGAGAGCTATCCTTTCGTGTTTTACAGCCTGGTATTGCGTCAGCGGCTCTGTTGGGTAAGGGAAAGAGGGGTGTTCAGGCCAACTTGTGGTTGTGTAGAGCACAGTAACTGCGACATCAGTCCGTCTTGTCGTCTATCACAAGTCCTGTCGCCTCTAGTGTGGCGTGTAAGCCTTGGCCGTTTTATGGCTATGGCACGACTTGCAGTAGTAGTAGTAGTAGCAGCAGCAGCAGCAGGAGTACTAGCATTGGTGGTGGTGGCGGCGGCGGCGATGGTTGCAGTAGTAGTAGTAGTAATTTAAGTAGTGATGGGAGTTATTTTTGTAGTGGTGTTTGTAGTGATTGTGGTGGAAATAATAGTAGTAGCAGCAGCAGCAGAAGCAGCAGCAGTAGTACTAGCATTGGTGGTGGTGGCGGCGGTGGCGATGGTTGCAGTAGTAGTAGTAATTCAAGTAGTGATGGGAGTTATTTTTGTAGTGGTGTTTGTAGTGATTGTGGTGGAAATAATAGTAGTAGCAGCAGTAGCAGCAGCAGCAACAGTGGTATTGGTAGTACAAGTAGTATCACTAGTGCAGTAATCGCAGTAATAGCAGCAACAGCAGCAGTAGTAGTAGTAGTAGTAGTAGTAGTAGTAGTAGCAGCAGCAGAAAAAAGTAGTAGTAGTAGTAGTAGTAGTAGTAGTAGTAGTAGTAGTAGTAGTAGGAGGAGGAGGAGGAGGAGGAGGAGCAGCAGCAGTAGCAGCAGCAGCAGCAGAAAAAAGTAGTAGTAGTAGTAGTAGTAGTAGTAGTAGTAGTAGTAGTAGTAGTGGTAGTAGTAATAGTAGTACTAGTAGCAGCAACAGCAGAAAAAGGAGAACGGAAATAATTGGTTAGCTGGTTTTTTTTCTTTTTACTTTAGTTGTTGTAAGAGTATAAGAAATAGTTTTGGATAATCCATCAGGTCAGCCCATCTTTCACTTGAAAAAATCATCACTTTTTTTTTACCTGTTGAAGATTGCAAGTCAGCTCCAACTTTTTTGGAATATTTTAATGGTTTTATAAGATCTAGTAAGGGAGTCACCAAATGCCTTACTTACACAAGATGATTTGCTGGCTTGAGTCTTCACTATCATTCTGAATTTATTAAAATTCTTAAAAATAATTATGCGTCGATGATATAAATCTAGATTTGTATTAGTGGCTTAGTGGAAAAATACAGTCTTAATTTAGTCTCTATGAAGGTCAGAATGACCAAAGCTGTTGCAAGAATCAGAATTTTAAATGTTAACCATTGCTTCATCCTCTATGTCCAAAGTATACATTGAAGACAGTGACGTAGATCTAGAACTTTTGATCTAGATCTAGACCAAGATATAATTTCGTCTGCTGACTAGTTTAAACAAAAAACACTTTCTAGGGATAACACAGAATGAGAATTTCAATATGCAATAAATTTATAATCCGCTGATGAAAACGAAAAGAAAACTTTCGAGATCCAAGCTCAGAATAAAGATACATTCAAAACATCCACCTTGGGCCAGATACTATGACGTCTCATGCAGGAAGTTACAACTTGTTTTCGGCCTGTACTGTGACAGAACAAGGCCATATTTCTAAGGACGTTACCTCAGAACTTAAAGAACTGATGTGATAGGAAAATTTCAATATCGAATAAAACCAAGCAATTTATATCAAGAACTTAGTCTTATATCTAATACAAATTAACCTTTGCTACTGAAAACTAAATCTAAGTGTTCGGGATCAGTATAAATTTTAATGTATTTGAACGTCTTTTTAATCTCTTTAATTTTTTTTGCCATAATCTCCAAAGTTTTTGCATTAGCCGAATGATTCATACTCTAAATTAATTTTAGATTTCAGGTTATGCAAGCTTTTTACCGATTTCAATACAGGATGTAGAATCTCATCATTCTGTTATTTCTGATCAAAAACACATTTAACTTCAAAACTAATCTACATGGTTTTAAGGTATGTGTTTCAACAGCTTATTGCAATGCCATTGACTGTTTCAGGTTTTCTTTTGTTTTTTTGTTTTTTTTTGCTTTTTTGTTCGCTTCAATTAGTATTTGCATTTTTTTCCCAACGAAGTACCCAAACCAAATAAAATTGTGCGTAAATCGCACTAGTAGAATGAACCCCTATGGAGCACCCAGATGATCCGACAAAATAGGCCTATTCTTGTAATGTATTTGCTGCAGCGCATCTTTTGAAGAATGATAGAAATCGTTTCGCAGATTTAAAAATTTTTAAAAGATGCACAGCTTTGCCAGTTGAATGACAATATAACTATTTTAAGATTCAGTCTGGAAATATGTTGTTTCTCGAAAATTAAAAGGAAAGCGCATTGATTGTGCAAAGAATAAATGAATACACGACTTGCGGCTCAGATTTTTTAAGTTCCTCTGTAGCTGATGCGATCTAATTGTTATGCCCGCATTTGTCACTTTGTCGTCAGATAGGAAACCTGTAATTTGCTTCAAATGTTTGACTCTTTTCGAGCAGTTGCCGTGGCAAAAGACTTCAAAGCTCTTTGAACAAAATACTCTGTGCTTTTGGTTTCTAACTCACAAACTGCACCAGGATTATATAAGAACCATTATTAAGAAAAATAGAAAAAAGAAGAGGTTGCAATAATAATCCTGACACTTTTCAATTTGAATGAAGTGATAGCATCAGGCTGTCTAATTGGGTATGTCTCTTTACCGAAACTCACCGAAACTCTCCGAAACCTCCAAAACTCACCGAAACTCTCCAAAACTCACCCCCAAAAGTCTCCTAAAAGCTCCAAAATTCGAAAAAGCTCTCTAAAATTTCACATAATTTCACTGAAACTCACCGAAACTCATTGAAACTCTCCGAAACTCACCGAAACTCTCCAAAACTCACCGAAACTCACAGAAACTCTCCAAAACTCACCAAAACTCACCACCAAAACTCACCAAAACTGATACAGAGATGTTTCATACTCTGCTGCTACTGCTGTCGGGTATTGAGCTTTTATTGCATCCTACAGCCTATGACATATCCCGTAATGAATACATTGCCCATTTTTGAGGAAATTCCAAATGTGTTTATATATCTACTTGATGTTGGCAAAGGAGAACATGGTGGTGTTGATGATGAACATCAAATTCATATAATTACAAATGATAGTGATGATGGACTCCTTGATGACCCCCAGTCAAACGATGAAACGAATGGTGAAGGTAGTCATGATGGACTCCTTGACGATCCCAAGACAAACAGTCATACGAAGGATGAAGGTAGTCATGATGGACTCCTTGACTATCCCCAGACAAACAGTGATTCGAATAGTGAAGGTAATCACGATAGACTCCTCCTTGACACAAATGATGAAGGGGTGCGGGAGGCGAACAATGTTGCAGACGGCTAGCCTCTGCTGAATAATGATTTTATGAATCTTGAACGATTGGTATTATGTTTGGCTGAAAATGAAAACACATATATGAAGAGCTAACAGAAGGAAAGAAAAATGCTTGGCTTTTTTTCATAATTGATAATACTAGAAACAGTGAAAAATGAAGAAGGGTTGACAAATTTATGTTTTGGGATGACCGTGGAGCATGGACAAATGAAGCCACAAATAAAAGTCTAGTTGTTCAAAAAGAAGATGGACCCATGCGAAAAGTAGTCGTAAAAAATGATATATATCATTATGAAAGGCAGCAATGTAAGAAAAAGATATGTGACTGTACAATTGACTACCCAGCCAAATGTTCAAGACGTGCTTGTCCTACACAGATGAAACATATCAGAAGCGTGTATCGTGATAGGCAATGATAGTGCTCATCCTGTAGCAGTTTATGAGTATAAAGGTGTCTGTCCTAATCTTCAAACCCATGGTCGTAAAACAACTGGGAACACCATGGCATATGTAAGGTTAAATCCTAGTGCATGCAGGAAATTAAACGTGGTGTTCTGACAAAAACACCTGCTGAAATTCATGACCAGACAACTGGTGGAAACAGACTGACAGATGGTGTAAGAAACAAGAGAGAAATTATAAATGCTAAATCAAGGGTCCAACAACAGTCAGGAGCAGGTTGTCAAGTGGTTTACGAAAAAAACTTTGCTGATCAGGTAGCAGGTGTAGAAAATTTACAAAACAGCGAACCTTTGTCAAAGCCGTCATAAGACAGCATGCCAAAGTTCCTTGCATCATACTATACGACTATCAACAATTAATGCAAGACATTCTACGATTCTTTTGATAAGACATTCAATTTGGTTCAAGTCAATGTAACATTGGTTGTTTATAAAAAAAAAACTGTCAGTGTAGAGGCGGACCACAAACAAACATCCTGTATTTCGCAAACCTATGTTTCTGCATGGGAGTCAGATGTAACAACGTTGTTTACGTTTTCTCCTCATCTGAAGGGACAAATGATCTTATCCCAAGGAAATGAAAATCAGACACTTCCAGTGTCCGGATCAGATGAAGGAAAGGCTATGCGCATTGCGATGACCAAAGTTTTTTCCAGATACACAAAGGCTTGCTTGTGTACGTCACATAGAGAAAACTTCTTAGTTTTCATACAGGATAAAATAGGTATGTTACAAAATAAAAGGAGGCTGCTAAAAATCAGCTTTTCCAATCGGTTACATCTGTACTGGATCATATCGATCTCATTGATTCTCTGTGTGACTTTGAAAGTAAAATTATGCAGAAAAAGTCAGCAGACTACATAAAAAACAGGATCCATCCTTTGCTGGTGGAGAACAAAAGGGCTGTTGAGAAACCTGAATTGGACAACAAATCAGCTATGGATGAACAATTGCTGTGAATCAGTCAATCACATCCTTAAACAGGCAGAGTCAGAAAAACATGTCGATCTCATTCACAAGCTTCATTCTGTCATTCAAAGGCAGTTCAAAGATTTTAGAAGGGCTCTTATAGATACAGAAGAGTTTGTACTGTGCCCCGATTTTGCCAAGGTAAAAATCAGTCGTGATGTTTGGCTCAATCTTGAGCAAAACCCAAAAAAATTAAGAATGTAAAAAAATTCCATATACATTTCTCAGAACTGGACTTTGTCCGCAGCACAGATGAACAAAAAGTGTTAAAAGAACCAAAGCATGGTGAATGTAAACCCAATCAAGAAAACTGAAAATAAATGACCGTGCATGTACTTTTAAGAATATGAAAATGAAAAATGCATGAATCTTGATTAGGGATAAGATCATTTCCCTTCAGGTGATGAATTTATAAAAGTATAAACAACAACAAAAAAAGGTTGTTACTTATTTTGCATCTGATTCTCCATACAGAAACAAAGGTCAGCAGCTTTTTTCTCCATGCTCCACTTCTTTACCGTTGCGCATGCGGCACTGACCCCCAGTGATTTCCCTTTCAATACACATGTATCACATTTATCTTCTCAGGCCTCCCTAGTCAATCAAAATTGATCTTGTTTAAGTACACTATTACGTTTTTTTATATTTATATTTCCATGTAAAGTATGTTTCGATACAGGCCTACAAGCTATCAGTTCGATTTTAATAAAAGAAAAGTTAAAAGAATCATTTTGACGTTGTTTTGATTGGTGAATTTTTGTTAGCAAACTTCGAGTTTTGGTGGATTTCAGTAAGTTTTGGTGTGAGTTTCGATGAGCTTTAGACAGTTTTGGTGAGTTTCGGTGGTGAGTTTTGGAGAGTTTGGTGGTGAGTTAATTATTCAAATTTACAGTTTGATGTATAAACGTAGATTCAAAGTGTAATGAATTAATTCATAAGAATATTTACTTAATATTACTAGGCTTATGAGTCCAAAGATTTCCCGTGCCGGTTAGCATAAAAGTCAAGGAGCAAATCTGTGTAGTGATAATGCAATAGAATTAGAAATAAGAGCTTAATCCAAGCGCTTCCCCTGCGTACCATAAACTCCACTTTCTTGAGAGCTCCATGACTTTTTCACACTATAAAGAACAAATCGGAAACATGGGCTGACTGAATCGGCCCTCAGCACTTCTTGGGTTAACGACCTTTTTCTCCATCTAGACCTAGCAAAATGTTTTCACAGTTTCCCGTTGTTCTCTTGCTTTGTTTAATCTCGGTGCTTTTTCTATAATAATAAATAAATGCAATGGGTTCGTATTTCTGCTATTTCCTAAGCTTAAGCTGTGATTGGAAGAGCTTGAACCTTTGGAATCTAATATTTTTACTTGTGAGGAAAAAAAAAGGCTCCAGTTTGTGAATAGAATGCAAAGTAATAACAGATTAAAATTTTTCAATGACCTTAACCTTGTCTGTCACGTGCTTTAGCCAAAATGGAGCACAAATGTAAATAATGCCGAATTTCCATTAGATGTAGACCTATAAACTGTACAGAGTTTGGAATCTTAGAAGTGCATTATAGACCCATATTATTATTAAACATTTCAAAGCTGCAGAGATGCTTATAAGTTATAAGTTACTGATTTAGTTTTTTTTTTCTGAAATTACATTATGGGAGAATGAATTTCAAAATAAAAAGAAAACGCAGAAGAACTGAAAGTAGGCACCCAAAACCACATGTGTGTCCCATTTCGGGGAAATAATGTGACAAACATGTTAAAAGTCACTGAAAAAAAGACGGTACCGAATTTTTACAATTCGCATCGATTTTTTCATACAAAATAATTAATATGTACTTTTATTTTTATTTGTTATTGGTGCATTGGTTTCAAAGGAGGGAATGAAAGACATGAAATTAAAAACATTGGCTAAATAGACTCTTGTTCAAGACATTTTACCTTTTCTGATTCACGCCAATCAAAAGAACACACTTAATGAATGTGTGGCCCTTTGTGTAAAATTTTATTCAGTCATTATTGTGTCGAGTTAATACAATGGATTCGTATTTCTGCTGTTTTCTAAGCTTAAGTTGTGAAAAGAAGAGCTTGAATTTTTGGAATCCAAACTTTGCTACGTAACAAAGGCTCCGGGTTCTGAAAAGGTTGAAGGGGCATAACAAAGAAAACAAAACTACTTCAATATATCATTTTGAGTTGCTCCTCTTTTTATGTTATATTCGTATATTATATAATATATATATATATATATATATATATATATATATATATATATTGCACGAACTTTTTCTATTTTCCATAGGGTTTTTTTCATGCATATATAATATATAAACTTTTATTTTCATTTCTCATTGGAGCATTGGTTTCAAAGGAATGAATGAAATGCTTGAATGTAAGTAGAGTTCGTCAAGAAATTCCACTATTTTTTACTCTCTCTACAAGCACGCTAATAATAATAATAATAATAATAATAATAATAATAATAATAATAATAATAATAATAATAATAATAATAATAATAATAATACACGCGTAGTGATTGCGTGGCTCTTTGTGCCAAATTGTATTCAATCTTTATTGTGTCAGACACAAGTGCGATGCCCTATTAAAAGGTAAGTTAACACAAAAATACGCTTGAAAATGGCTGGCGCGTATTTCTTTAAATTCTTTTTTTTTTTTTTTTAATGTCGTAAATACATTGAAGATGCAATTTCGTAATTTCTAACTTAGAGCATAGCAATAATATCAATGAAATGATAACCATAGTGTATTTTGTGGCGAAATTGTTCGTCGTGAGTTGAGTCTAGATCTAGATTCAGAATGGCTGATACAATGTATTCTTATTTAGCCTTGTGTACTTGTAATATTCGGTCAAATTTTGAGTGTGTCTAGGTTATGCCTATTTTAGTTTAACAGTGTTGTTATTGCTTTAGCTTCATTTACATCTTTAAATCTAGGGATTGCTAGAAGAAGATTCTTGAAGGTATTAGAACATTGTTTACGGGAAGTCGTTTGACTGTACCAAAAAGACATGATGAGCTTGTGATTTTAAATTAAAGAGGGTATAAATGAGGATATTTGATTGGTCAATAGTTTTGGTTTACTTTAATTACATGATTCAGTAATTCTAGAAATTTCTGGCGAGAGTTTTATGTAATATTGACAAAATTAGACTGTGTATTGCACAACTAGCATTTTCTAGAATCTATGGGCGGTGGGTATAAAAAAATGGTTCTGAGATTGTTGAAGAGTTTGCTGAAGATATACCGTCGATGTTAGTGAGCTTGTAGGTCTTAAGGATTTTTTAACAATTTTTTAAATCAAGAAACTTTCCGTACAATTTTCGACAACACTTAGAGTGATTTCTGTTCTTAAGTCTATTTAAAAAAAAAACCTCATAAATGGCAGGCAGTGCTCAGCTAGACCTGTAAATAAATAGCATAAAGCTATTTGTGACAATGATGATTTTTCTCTTTTAACAATGAGTGCCTTCTTTATTTTATTTACTCTAAATTATTCCAATAGTTATGCTCTGAAAGGGGAAATGGACGTCTGTATCTAGTTCTCCTAATTTTCCGTTACGAAAACTTTTTTTTTTTTCGATCTTAATTTGGGTGTTTTGCCGTGTAACAGCGAAAAAGGTTTCAATTTTAGATATAGATCCAGTGCAGTAAGGACTTTGCTCTTTTTTTTAGGTTTATAAAGAAACAAAGACAATTAAAAAGGTGAAGTTTATCTAATTTGTAAAAGAAAAGTGTGTAAATTGTGCAAAAAGTAAATCAGAAAAGAAAGATAAAGCACAGAGAGAAATAAAAAAAAATGTAGTGAGACTATTGTTTTTAAAACCATTTGAATTTTCTTGAACAGTGAAATTAAATGAGGAAATTTTAAGCTATAATAGTTTAATTCTACCAATGAAATTTGAGGGCCTGATAATAAAGCCAAATAAATGACTCAAATAACGATATTAAATCGATCTAAGTAAATCAGTGATTTCAAAATTAGTGTGTTTATGTGTTATGCGATGAATTTTAAAAAATATTTTTACATTTTAAAAGGTATTATTTGTAACACTGTGAATATAATTTTATTTTGAACGCAAAATCGATATTTTTGTCTTTAAACGGAAAACTCACAACGAAAAACATGATTATTAAATCCAATGAAATAAAAACACTTCAGACTTGCTTGGAGGTTTAAAAAAGCAGACAAAACAAAAATGCTGTATTTAAAACTGCTGTTTCATCTTTGTTCTTTTGCTGTCAATAATTGTTCTTTCGAAAAAAGCACAATCAATACATATATACCTAGAAATATTGCTGTTGATTTTGCACGTACAAACCAAGACCGCGTGATAATTCGAGAAACGTAGTGACTATTTGTTAAATGGAATCAGGAAAAAAATAGTGACACCTAACGTAAGGCGATAGACTGAATCTCGATGAATTAACTCAGTAAATGGAGTATGTAAATACTTTTCTTCGCAACAAAACTTAGTTTAAGCATGACTATTTTTACATTACTGTTTTACTCAATTTAGCTTGTCGATCTACAGGGTGTCCACATAGGATAGGTACAAAGGGGATCAAACATTGGTTAAATGGCACTTTTTCTCATTGGATTGGAAGAAGAGTTCACCTGCATTTTGCAAAGTTCATAAAATTACGCATTGAAAATTATGGAAATCATGTTGAAAATATTATTCATTGACATTAAAATTCAATAAAATTGTTTGCATAAGAGTTGTTTTTTTTTTTTTTAAACATAACCAATTATCCACACTTTGTGGACACCCTGTAGAACATCTCGAAGCTTAAGTACACAACGTAGCAAGCCACAAACAATTATAGAAATTCGAAAAAAAAAAGAAAAGAAAAGAAAAACAATTCTGCTATAGACCGTAAGGTATAACATCAATAAAAAGAATGAAAAAAGATAAATGCGCGAATTGATTGTGTAATTGACACTAAAGGAACTCTCAAGTCTGCTGCAAATATTTGCGCAATCTGAAAAATTTGCAAAAAAAAAACCGCCAAATAATAATAAAATAAAATAAACTATAACAAAACGAAAGGAGAGCAGAGATGACGACTAAACGAATCTAAAAGATGAGAATGTAGTTTTAAAGTAGATGGCAGCATCTTCTTAGTCTCTACATATTGTAAATGCATACACAGCGAAACTGTATTATAAAGCTGTAGTACGGTTAAAGTTTTACTATTTAGCTTTAACATTAAGAAATTCGGCTTCATCAAAATCAGCGCAGAAGTTAAAACCATTAAAATATAAGCATGCAAGACATATCATGCATAATTTTGACATTTGCTTGATCATATTATATATACAGCTCACAAATAGACATTGATTATAATTTCCAATTAAGAAATAATTGCGAGGAATTGATGGATGCAAAAATTTTGTAATGATTTTTTTTTCAATGATTTAGGTTACACTTTCTTGTGACAGTGGCGTCGGAGGCAAGTGGCTTGCGAGTCCGCCCAAACGGAGGGCCTGAAAGCCTGAGATCACCTTGTTGTAGACTGGCTATACACAAAAACCAAACTAAACCAAAAACCAAACGCTTGCTTATGGCGATATCACATACGTCGATGACGTAACACTTGATTTCTAAGCTATTCCTTTGATTACTTTGCAGAGATTAAATGGTTGTGGTGCGCCATCAGGCATTCCTTCACTTTTCACTTGTTACGGTGCTGTCTCTCACCTCGATTGTTTGAAACTTGATAGGAGGTCATCATTTACCTTGACCACCTGAACTTGATAGTAGGGTCATCATTTACCTTCACTACCTGATACTTGATTGTAGGGTAATAATTTACTTCGATCCCAAGGATTACAATTTACCTTTACGTGCTGAAACCGATCACAGTTACATTATTTTCCCTGGCACTTCATTAATGGAGCATGAAAAACCTTGCCCATCGAAGACTTAGTTGAAGTGCCACCAGTTGCATTGATTATCTGAAGCTTGAGTGTGGCGCTCCTTTTAACTCGATCACCTGACACATGTTGAAAAGCCACCAATTATGGGCAGGTGTTTTGCTAGGAAGAATGTTAAAGTTAAGGCTAGCTTTTGACAGTCAATTTTAATTTAACAGCGTGCTACACATTTCCATTATGTAGAACTGATCTTTACCTGTCCAGTGAGCATTTTTAATCTTTGTTGATAGTACAATTTGAACATTCCAGGCAAAAGTCACAATAAAAGGTTGATGCAGTATAAGGAGTCTCATTTTATGTTATAAGTGCGGACACCTTTCCATATTCTTTCTCTCTCTCTCTCTCTCTCTCTCTCTCTCTCTCTCTCTCTCTCTCTCTCTCTCTCTC
>BLXT01006878.1:2367228-2387744 GCA_019648995.1 Plakobranchus ocellatus | reverse complement strand
GGGGTCATATTGGATGTATGTTTATATAATATATACATATATACGTATCATATATATATAAAAAAATTATATATGATAAAATATGTTCGCGTATAAAACATATACGAACTTTTGTCATAATTTATTTTTTCGTATATAATTATTTGGTGTTTTTGTATGTTAGGTTTTAAGCTTTTTAATATCCATTATGTTGTTATGTGGTTAATTTATCTATATATTCACATGCATAATATGTAGCCTATATTTATGTATATGTTTGTATGTATATGTGAATATATATATGTATTTTCCCCCTCATTTCGCACCTTATAAGAATGTTGTTAAATTAAAAGATTTTTAATTTTTAATAACGAGTTTTAACAATTTTACACCTAGCTCGTATCGTTGGTATTTTATTTGTGATCGTCATTTTTTTTTTTTTAATCGATTTTACAACACCCGAAATAGTGACACGTTTCTACTACAGTATATTCTATATTGTTTTATTTTTTCAAATAAATTTGAGCTGGTGGTTGGATTTTTACTATATTCAAGTATATCTTAAAAGTGTGGGGAAACAACCAAGATTACAGAAAATGATCGACTTCCTTGACCTTTTCTTCGTGGGAAGTCATGAATGAAAATGATTACTCAAGTCTTCTCAGGAAATGAATGGCCAACATGACCTAAGAATAATTGCGTGGGAGTATACCGAGATGGATCGACCTCTCACTTTGTGGTCAATGGCAGTTTTTGACCAATCAGAGGCCACCACTCACCTTTCCTCTGAATGAGCAAAACATGGCTGCCGATGGGCCAAATGCAGACGGTGACGATTTTGATCCACGATCAGGGGATCTGGAATGCACTGAGCAACACATAGAGAGTGAATTAAAAGCCCCAGATGAAAAATTGTAAGTTTCAAAGAATCTGTAAAGAATATTTTGAACTAGCCAGTCAAAATTCATATTTAAACTATTGCGTTCCAGAGTGCTTTGAGATAAGCTGATCGAGAACTGCCTTTACTGTGATAGATTACTGTCACATTACTGACTTATCGTCTAGTTCTAATCAAGATCTTACCTAGACTAGATCCATATCTAGCATAGGCTCAAGATTAGAATCTAGTTTAGATTTAGATCTGCTATTTATTGGGATAATCCGGTGACACGCCCAATGACTTCTTTCTTGATCTAGATCTAGAATCTACATTCATAAGCTACCGACAAAATGAAGAGGTCGCAGGCCAAGTAATATGTAAATAGAGCTACTTTTACAGAGATCTGCACAATTTGATGCCTGTGATCTCTTCATTTCTTTGCAGCTGATGAAGGTAAATGTAGAAGTCATTGGCCCTGTCCCCGAACTATCCCTATTTATTTCTGATTTAGTTCTAAAGATCTTGATTAGGCCCAGCCAGATCTTGTCCAAGTAGTAATAGGCCTAGGACGAAGACTGAGAAAAGCAAAACTAGAAATGAGCCGCTTTTTGCAACTAGCTGCCATGTGCAGTAAATAAACTGTAATGCCTGTTAAGATTTGATAATTTTACCACTTTCTTTATCCTGCACTTTTCAGTATTGGCGCAAATAAATCACGAAATTATCATTGTCAATAGGATTAAGCAATAAATTGTAACAATATTAAAAACAGTCGACCAGATTTATCTTTCCACCGCTTCTCCAAAGGCTCAGAGTTGTACTTGAAGATGTTTTTTTTTCTTCCTTTTATAAATAGACTGAGTAGGCCTATGGCTAGAGTAGAATAATAATAAAAAAATTCCTCCATCAAGCACGGAGAGTGTTAAAACTAGAAACGTGCTTCCTGTTTACCGCGCTTCATCTCTAGTCCTGACAGCCTAGTGCAAACCCTATAGAGTGACGTCACTGTTTCCCTTCTTTATTTTCTACTGCTCTTTGGCCTAGGAAGAAAGCGTTTCACTTGTGAGACAACACAAGGACCAAATCTAATCTAGATCTAGTGGATTATTAAAGCCAAGGCTTAAACAGTAAATTTTTACTTTCAAGGGCCTCTACCTTCAGCTAACAATTAAATGGAGAGATCATCAGCCAAATTAAAATGTAGGAAAAATGTAAATAGAGCCACTTTATTTTCACACTTTTTTATTTGTGACAAGAAAAACCTATAGGGCCTATGCTTCTAGATATAATATAAAAAAGTACAAGAAAAATACCAATTCACAAACAAAGATGAGACTGGCAGCCCTGCCAACATTATGCTTTAAAGGAGTAATGCCTAAATTAAATGCCGATCCGAAATATATAAAGTTTGTGCTCAGCACTGGCACAAAAATAATGCTGAGTGAGCAAGAACTTAAATGACCAGATCACCTATGTCCTGGTTTCATTTCGTGGAATTTTCTTTCTCTTTGCATCTTACAAAAATGCAGTGTAGATTATAAACTCATTCTTGATTTTTTAAAACTTTCACCAGGTAGTCCCGTTTAGTTTCTCTAATCTTATCCTTTACCAGGCCTTCATTGTCCCCCAATTAAATAAGCATCTGTTACGAAATGTCCATGACATCACTTTCACCCCGTCTGATTTTTTTATTTTTTTTTTTTTATTTCTGCGACTCAAAAAACATTAATTGGCATTTCCAAGAATTAATACTGCATCATATTGTTCTCTAGTGTTAGTATTGGATTTGACCTGTATCGCCCAAGGTCCTATCAGTCACTTGCAGGGAGTGGTACCATAAGTATGATAATGTAAAGTCTCTCTCTGTCCAAGGTGGAACAAGGCATTGCATATTGTGATTTTACTGTAGATTAATAGTATTAGCTTCTCCCATGGCTTATGATGAACATTGCACAACAAGCAGATATAGGCTGGAAATGGATTGAGATGGGAACATTAGCGCTCATTTTTTTTCTTTGCTTGTGTATCTGTTTTGTAAGGTCCATTTTGGGATGAGGCAGGTGAGAATCTTTCAATTTAAAGGCAGTGCATGAGAAATCTTTCAATTTAGTGCACATATTGTAATACAAAGACATATTATAAAAGAGATTTGCATAAGCAAACCAATTTTTTGCAGTTCATCAAGTTTTTTTGTTCAGCAGCACTCAGTATAAAGAGATTATATATTGTATTTCTTCTTCAAAACTGTTTTCAATCTGACTTTGATGAGTGTTTCCAAAAATACTCTTCTCTAATCAACCCTAAAACAAGGCTGGAGAAGAGAGGGTAAAATGTAGAAGATGGTAGAGACATGAGAGGTTGAGGGGGGAGAAGCTTAAATTTTTATTTGTGAAGATGTGTAATTATTATATTTTTTAAAAATAAAGGTGGTACCATGGAAGAGTGGATAGACAAACTGCAGAAGATTGCCTGCGCAACAGTGGCAAAAGTGGAAGCTATCTTATCAGAGAAAGTGATAGCAAGCCTGGCTCTTTTGTCCTTTCATATCTTGGCCAGTCAGGTCCCCCCACACACTTTCGGTGAGTTTTATTGCTTTGAGATATAGATTTTCAGTTAGGAAAGGAAAAAATACCAATAAGGGCAATTTAAAATAATTATGTTATTATCTTTTGCTGTGATATTGATAACGATTTTAGAGCCTAAATTTCATAAAACTTTTAGTTGAAAACAACAACAAAAAAAAAAGACAGATAATTTTGTTTTGAAAATGGGTGAACTAAATAATGGAACTTTTTATTGTTCTCAAACAAATATTATATTCTAATGATCTTTGTACATGCAATTCTTTTTTTAATAGAATCATTGCCATGTGTGGAGATTATTACATTGGAGGACGTCAGTTTGAATCACTCTCAGATTTGATAGGATATTACACTGCATGTTCCTGCTTGTTCAAGAATGAACAACTGAAGCACCCTGTACCACCAGATGAAGTATGTTTTTCCATTATATCAGCAGGATCTTGTCATTTTGTTTGAATTAATCAAAAATTTTTGGTCGAGTTGAATACTAACACTATAACTCCGCTCAGGAGCTATCGATCTAATATGGTTATGAAAGAATACTCCACAAATGAAATATTAAAATTTTTTATTTGCTTTAAGAAATGGAGCTTCTAGCAAATGTTTTGAAATGTTCAAATCTGTGCAGAAAGGTATGCAATTTTTGAAAGCAATACAGACGATTCTGAGGTAGTTATCTATTTCCTGAAATTTTACTTTGCTGTAAACAGCCACGTTTTTCCTCAATATTGAACTTGTGCAAAAGGGGAGATTTTCAGTAAGCAGAAATTTTATGATAAAGTGATTTAAATTTGATCATCCTATTATAGAGCCAGAATTATAGTACATCACATTAAACCTCTATTTCTAAAGAATGCAATTTGAACTTAAAAGTAAAGTGGACCCCATGCTTAGTCCAAGCATTGGGGTAGGGTCCTGATTGTTTTTGCCATCGGCATTATGGGGTAGTTTACCATTGCTTTCCTCGCGGCCTTTTCTTTCGCCGGGTCCACCTTGGGTGGACAAGGAGGAGCTATGATAAATTGATTTGGTCTGGATTGGGATCAGAACAATATTAAAATTCCTTTGTTAAAGTCGCTCAAATAATTTTATTTGGAATTTCATGTAGAGCATCTTAAGTCTCCCTTTGTCATAAATTTTTTTTTCTGAATAAATGAGTTAGTAAGACATAAAATAGTTTCTTATCAACATATTTTTAAATTATTCAATGATTTTTATGTTGAAGCTACATTTTATTACACAAAAAACTCGTTTATCTCCAACCCAAAAAATTTGTATTAGAGGAAATTTTTTAAAAACTGTTGCCACTATCAAAGCAAGAAACTTGTTTGTAATTTGAATTATTGTTTTTAAAGGTCTGACACAAGGTCCTTTTTTTTTTGGTAGTATATCATGCTTTCGCCAAAACAGATGTTGACAAAGATAATTTTTATTACTTTTAAATAACAATGCTGTGTAAAATGCCTTTTCCTTTGTGTTTAATCCCTCCTAAAAAAAAAATGAAAAAAAAAAAGCAAGGACATTCTTATAATCTTATGCATGGACTGCTTCTTTCTGCAGCCTGTTAATGATAGACGCCGGGTCCTTGCAATGCTATCCTATCGAAAGATGCCAGAAACTGATGAGCTCAAGTGAGGCTACTATCATTCTCAATTTTTTTCACTACATACGATATTCTAACCATTTTTGAGTAATTCCTCTCCTAAGAAGAGGACCATTCCATAAGTAACCTAAAGGTGCCAAAGCAAACTATTTTTTTTTTTTCGCTGAATTTTCTCAACCAATCTCATTTACTTCTTTTTTTTTTTTTTTCACTGAATTTTCCTAACCAATCTCATTTCAAGCTCTTTTTTCTTGAAATTTTCAGTCAGTTTTTTAAATTTTTTGCTGGTGCTTTTCAAAATCCTAGATATAAGTGACTAAGGTGATGAACATTAACAAGAAAAGATGGTCAAAATGTTTTCGTGGGAAACGGCAAAGCTAAAAAATGTAGCTTGAATTAGGTTCTTAACATGCCAAGACATTATAGAGAAAAAAAAAAGTAAATAACTGTTGTAGTAAAGTTGTGCAAGAATCAGCAAAATCATGACAGCTTTTTAGACAGCTTTCACCATTGGTGAAGCGATAAGTATATTAGCTACATAATCTGTAAATAAATACAATGCTAAGTTTATTATTTCAAGAGCAGAAGCATTGACCTCTTTTATTATTATTAGCGGAAAAAAAAATCATATGCAATACAAAGAGAAAAGAAATCAGGCTTCCGTCATAATTAGATCAAGATAGCAAACTTTATTCAAGCAATAAGGCAATACTTGGTTACTACATTCACTTCCTGCTGTTAGGGGAGGAAGTATTTTGCCGTTGTTTGTTTTGTTTTTTTTTTTTTTTGCTCCATGTATTTAATCAAAATTTTTCTTAGGTTTTAATGTGACCATGTGAAACGTAACATTTAAATTAAACATATATTAATCCTTCAAAACCACATGCCATATCTCTTTATTTCAGTTTTGATAAAGGAGATACTTTCTTGGTTCACAATGAATTGGAGAACGGGTGGTTTTGGGTGACAGCAGAAAGAACTGGAGAACAGGGTCTTGTTCCATCACAGTTTGTTGAGGAACTTGTGAGTCAATTGATTAATTATCAGAGCAAAACCATTTGTACGCTATTGATCATCATTACAGGATTTTAAGTAAAAGTTGTTTGTCCAGAAAAAACATTTTGCTAAAATTCAAAGGATAATAATGTCCAAGGTTAAAAAAATTTTTCATCTACTGATATATTGCCCTGGCTATATCCTATGTACATCAACGCTACATAGGATATAGAATATACATTGTTTCTTATGTTACATATGAAACGGTAATGGCAAAATCAACCTCTTATTTTCTGTTGTTATTTAGAGAGCCATGAAAATTTGTATTTATTGGCTTTGTGGTCTTTTTCCTGTGATCAAACACAGCAAGTTTTTAAACTTTCTAAATTGGATATGCGAAATGTCCAAGGACGCTATCAAAACTTTTTAAATAATATTTTATAGAGTTTAACTATCCAATAATTCAGATACCGTAACTGTACACCCTTTTGAATGATTTGGCCAAGAAATGCATTTGATATCATTTATGACTCTTTTGAATCACTCACAAAAATGCTTAAATCAAACCTTAGTAGCCAATTTTTTTTTCAAACATTCCCGAATATCGGCAATAAATTTATATTTCCAGGGTTAAAAAAATTTTGTTCGTTATCTAAGAATGGATTGTTGTTATGATTATTGTGAAGACAGAAAGGGAAAAGGTCCAGTTACTACTGAATCTTGAAATTTTGGTTACTATTGGTTTTTTTTTTTTTTTGTGTGTGTATGTGTTTTTTTTTTTTTTCTTTTTTCCACATCAATTTCCCATATCTTGACTCAGAATGAAAATAAAACTCTTAAGTTTTCACAAATGCAAACCTCACAAAAAGAAGTATCAGTATTAAAATTTAAAGGGTGTTCAAATTACAACTTTTGACTCATTGAGACAGATCTTGAGACATATGAGCAAATTTTTATTTTTGGCACCATTTTCTAAATGAATCCCATGGTCTCAGTCTTATCTGTTAACAGCATTCTCACCTCTGAAATAAATTTTGTGTGCCAGAGCAAATATTTGGTTGTACTCAAAAGTGAATGAAAAAGGGGCATCACTGATGAACCAAAACGTTGCGAGGATTAAAGATTAGCTAGCTCCAAATTCATCATAAATGTTAAAAAAAAAAAAAAAATCACAATTACAAGCTCTCTTAGAGTAATAATTTTTTTTCATGCTCTGATTCCTTAGGATTAAAGTGATAAATTTAAGACTTAACTGCGGATAAATTTCTTACATTAAAAAAAAAAAACAACAAAAAATATTGTTTAGGAAATTATTGAATATAAGCTAACAAAAATGGAAAAAGGCTTTGTGCTCACATTATTTTTTTTCCTTTTTCTTGTAGACATGTAATGGGGACCCAGTTGAGGCATTGCCTTTCTTTCACGGAAATATTTCTAAGGAAGAAGCAGTTGAACGACTTATGAAAGGTATGTTGTATTTATATTTTGGAAGCAATGGAGGAAACTGGCTGCTAACACTTGAATAAATAATTTAGATGAGATAAGGCCTGATTTAAAATTTTTTATCCCCTCAAGTTCATGACTAAACTAAAATCTTCATAAAGCTGAATCATCTTTGCTGTATCAATTTTTTTTTGGCTGGTCAAACTTTTATTGTGTAAAAAAATATTCAAGAGGAATTTCAAGTGGATTATATTTCAACTTTCATGGTTTGCTATTTCAGCTGGTGAAGGAAGTTATCTGGTGCGGCCTAGTGAGAATTCTCCTGGTGACTACTCTCTCTTTTTTCTCTGCGGGAAAGAAGTGAGGCGGTTTCGCATTGAGAAAAAAGGTCGATATTTGCACTTGGGCGGGCGTTACTTTGATAGGTATGGCATATTACATGGAAAGTTTCAATCTCTTTTTTTTTTTTCACTTAACCATGGAAAAAATAATCATACAATTGCTCATCTAAAATAGTTTTCAAATAATGATACATGTGTTGCAGTACATGTTATTAGTAATAAGATGTGATGTTTCACAAAATTTCTATTTTAGTTCTCCATGTTGAATGTGAATCAAGTGCATTATTTTTTGGTTGTTTTGAAAATCTTACTTTATTGTGTTTTAGCCTTGATGATATAATCAAAAGATATACTTCAGAGGAGATTGTAGAAGGATCAAGACTGATAACTGCTGTTTATAGATCAAACCGGGTGAGTAAACTTGTATTGCAGTGAACTTTAATGAGCCTTTCAAATTTTTGTATGAAAAAGTCAAAGTTTAAATTTTATACTGTTTAGTTTTTAACATTATTTTCAATGTTTTTCAGTTAATAATACCTGTAATTGCTATTGATTATGATATATTTTTTTTCTCTCATTGATTTGAATACTTGAAGTGAATGTAGTTCGAAAGCAATATGAAATTGTACTTACTTTATTATATAATAAGGTATATAAATAGATTTAATCCCATTTAATTATCCTTTTCATCCTTGTGTGATAACGAAATATTTCTTCATTATAACTTTGTAGTACTTTAGTGGCATTGATGAGAGATTTGAAGCTGTGGATGGCACAGAAGAAATTTACTCATCGATCAAGCAAAGCTCTGGACCAAGCCTTCTTACCCGCAGCAATGACAAAATAGATATGATAGGGTGTTTACATAAGCGAAGTAAGATATTTATCCTCTACCCTATCCTTTAAATTTTTTTTTCTTTTGCACTGTAAAGTTCTAGTCATGGCTAAGAATTGATAATTAAACCTTTTCTGACTCATTTATGCAGTCATGCATGTTTGTGGTGTAAAATTTCATGACCTCAAAGACATCCTCAGGTTGAGATTCACTGTACCAAAAACAAATTTAGAAACTTTTATATCTATTTTTATTTTATGAAAAGAACAACACAATTGATTGTCACAGCATTAGCAGCTCTTCCTTTACTTTTCTTTTTTCTTTATTTTATTAGTAAAAGTTACTTCATAAATAAGTATCTTGTATAAACATAAGGACACTGTATTTAGAAAGCCATCTTTTGGGTCTTAGAATACAATGGAAATAAAGTTATAAAGTATAATCAAGTAGAATAAGAGACCAGATCTTAAAAAGCAGTGATGAAATGCTGGCTTTGCGAACTAATAATTTCAAAGCATGTTGAAGTACATGGTAGATCTGATCTGCTAGTGGGATTACTCCTCCAAGTCTTCTCAGTTTTTATGAATCCATCCTGAGAAGTGATAGATGAAGGCTGCAGAAATAGGCAAACAAAGCTGACAAAATTTTTGCCAAGGGAAAGGGCCCATATGTCACCAGAAATAAAGCTGAATATGTGATCTGATACCAAATCAGTCTACAATTAAATAATGTTTGAAAACTTTATTGCCATTATTCATCTTGTTGAGTATGATAACATTAAATTTATTTTATCATATCTATGTCTGTTTAAAAAAATCTGAAAAAAATCCCAGTGCAACTTCTTTCCTTTTTTTAAACTGATAGCCTCATGATCTATACCAACTCTATCATGGGTAATATGAAAATCCAGTGTTATCATCTCTTTACCCTGAAAGGAATGCACATGAATACATTAACTGGGATTTCATTAGGACCACTTGCACATTTCTGAAGCCGTAAGAAGTTGAATTTGCCCAACTAGCCTTACCTGATTTTTTCTTTATGAGCCTTTTGAATGCATGTGCACAGGCTTTGATGCTGCTAGATCAACATTCTCGTTCCATTATCATATTGAATTTATTGATTTAACACTCTTAGTTGCATTGGATTGAAATTTCAACAATTTGTCAAATGAAAATCAGCATCTCAGAGCATGAGTATTGAAAATGATCAGCAGAGGCAAAGATTGCTGACATAAAGCATAGTAAAATTTGAAGAAGATGGCTAAATAAGTGATTACTTTGCACCTGATGTTGCTGACATGAAAATGGGAAAGTAAATCTTGATCTTGAAGACAGTCTAGATCTAGATTGCAAACTAGAGAGCAAAGAATTGAGAGGTTTGCTAGTC
Source organism: Plakobranchus ocellatus (assembly GCA_019648995.1). Classification (NCBI taxonomy): domain Eukaryota; kingdom Metazoa; phylum Mollusca; class Gastropoda; family Plakobranchidae; genus Plakobranchus; species Plakobranchus ocellatus. Next base: position 2,377,696 of record BLXT01006878.1, on the reverse strand, counting down.
ACTTTATGATTATAACTCTAACTTCGCTTTTGTGTGTATTAGCTGTCACAGTTTTGAGTTTGAATTACATTTCTGATACTAAGAATAGTCTATACAATAAAACTGCCCCAGATACTATTTTTATGTCTGTTAACTCTAAATTAAAGGCCTGAAATTTTATTCTCACATAGCTTTATTTTTTAATCCTATTTTTAAAGACCTTTAATTGCCTCAAAATCTGCTGAGGACATCAAAATGATAGTATTAATAATAATAATAACAACAACAATATTAGTAATAATAATAATTATTATATTTATAATAATTATTATAATAATAATAATAATGATGATGATGATAAAATGAATTTAAAAAAAAATAGTATATTCATCATTCAATGTGCTTTTAGAAAATGCTATTTTCTCAATTTTTATGTCATGCAATATATATATATATATATATATATATGTATATATATGGGCCTTTTTAGTAAGCAACCTCACATACACACAAACAGTGGTTCTGTTTGATTCCTAATCAAATTGACCCGATGAAATCCTATCGCCGAACTTCCCAGAATTATTATTTTCATAGAACATGCATATAGTGTTCTTTTATTTATGTGTTTATTTTGTCTCGTTGTAAACTTTTACAGGTGATAGGAGGAAGGATTGGAAACAATTTTACTTTGTGCTGAATGGCACTGAAAAATATCTTTATTACTTTGAAAACTCTAAGGTAAGTCTAAATATTTTAAAATATTGTAAACAGCAAAGTTTTTGTTTATTTATCTATTTTATTTATTTATTTATTTTTTTTAGAAGAATGCTGAGAGAAAATTCTTTAACTCTTGAATATGAAAATAAAGAGCAATAACATTTACTTTTTTCTGCTTAGTTTTTAAATTGTAAAAATATATAACCCTATAATATCTACTATTTTGAAAACCAATAAAGAAAAAAAAAAGCATTGCCTATGGTATTGGTTATTTTTGTATTAAGTCTGCCTTTATGTACATTTGATATTTTCATAACATTTGTATTGGTTAACCTTTTCAGTACGCACCACCCAAAGCATTAAATTTCCCTATAGATGCAATGGGTGGACACTCTCTATTCCCAATGGACGCACTAATTTTTGCGTTTTTTGAAAATTTCTATACAATCATTATATAAGAATGCGAAATTGAGGTAACCCCAGCGGAGAACAGCGTCCTAAAGGGGTGTAAAACCATTGTAACCAAATCGGTTACCTGCGTCCCAAAAGGTTGCATTTTGTTCATAACCGGAAAGGGTGTGGGCGTTCTGAAAAGGTTAAAGAAGTAGAGATAAATTATATTGTTTGCTTATGTAGTTCTTAGGAAGTTAGTGAATTCCTTTTATTCTTCAGAAATCAAAACCCAAAGGAATGATTGATCTGAGTTACAGTGCATTGTATCCAGTTCATGATAGTCTTTTTGGAAGGTTTGTACATATAAAGGACAGCTTTGTAGCTTATATTAGGCCTCAAAGTACTGCTTTGTCTTCTTTCTCAACAATGACTAAGCTCAGTTAAAAAAACTTATGGAGTGATCTGATTAGAAAATAATGTATCTTTGAAGCTTCAGGTCACAAAAAAGTAAAATATTGATGGCCACATTTTATGAATTTCACGATTGTTTAAAAAGAACCTTTGGCTATATGAATTTTTCCCTGATAAATAAATAGCATTTATTCCTTAAAATGTAATATCAATATTTTTTCTGGGTAGGCATGAACACTATTTGCATCTCTCTAACAAGTTCAAGTCCTCAAAAAAATTTACAAACTCCAAAGAATTATGGGTCTTTCATTGGGATTTCTTGAGTCCTGACATTCATTTTCCTTTTTTTAGTGATGTTATGATTCTAGCTTTTAAAAAAGCCACAAACAAAAGAAAATGTAAGAGAATTCAATGAAAAATATTATTGTACACGTATTGATGTCTTGACTAAATAGGCTTTTTCCGGCAAGTGCAATGTAAATATGGGTGAGGTTGCCATGACTCTTATATTATGTAATATGTTAATTGGTTGATGATATCTAGGTCTTGCACTGTTTGATACTGCTTGAATTTTTGGTTAATGCTTCTCTACAAGCAAAAAGCATTTTTTCCATAGTTGATTTTTTTGCAAATATCTCATTTTGCAGTGACTCCACACCTATTTATATTTGCTGGCCTTAATAAATTTTTATCCAAATCTGGAGAGAAAAAAATAAAACTGCAGAAATTTGAAATTAAATTTAAAAATCTATACCTATAAATGATTTTTTCATTGTCCATACTTCAGACCCCATTGTTTTCAAGTTGTTAGCAAATATGACAATAACAACGAACAGATCTGCTATGTATGTGCTGACAGCTCAGATTTAGCGCAGGTAATTTGTCTCACAATGTCCTAGTCAGTAGTATATTATGTGATCAAAATGCTTTTGGAATTAATTTCCTTTTATTTCATTATTGCCTCTTCAACTCCCAGAATTTAAAATAGTCATCTTTTTTTTTTCCATGTCCACATGGCTCACATACTCCTGAATCTGTGTAGATTCAATTTAGTCCTACAATTTTCATCAATGCAAAACTTATGGAAAGGACTTTCAAGACATTATTAAATGTGAAATGCAACTTAATTATGACTCACGTATATTGCCATGAAATTGTAATTTTTCCTTGATGTAAGTTTATTTTAGATATTTATTCTTTGTCTGCTCACAATTCACATGATTGAATCTGCCAAAAATCTAGCCTCTTGTCGCCCAGTAATTGAAAATGAGAAAAAGAAAAGGCTGCATTCAGAGTTATGTTTTAGAGTTGAACTTTTGATTGAGTATTAATTTGTTGCTTACAAACTCATTCAGTGCCATTTACTTAAGAGACATTTCAATGGCAAAAATTTTCATTTTTTTAAAATTTTTTGTTTGTTTAGAAATGGACGCAGTTTTTAAAGCCTTATTGTGACAACTCAAGGCCGCCTAAGTCACAACTGCTGCATCATGACATGCTCAAAGAGTTCCACAAGTTGGAAGTAAGCGTGCTGGATGCCCATCGCCTCCCACCCAAAGTGCTCAACCACCCTTATTGTGTACTGTCACTGAATAACATTCGGGTAGGAAGGACAGAAGTTGCAGAGGGGGTTAACCCATTTTGGTCATCAGATTTCTTTTTAGAGTAAGTATTTACATTGTTTGACGGACATTTAACTCCTTTCTTAGCTCTTTGTTTAGCCCCTACACACAAAGTCCCCTCTTCTCCCTCTCACTTTATACTTGAAAGAAAAAAGTAATAATTTTTTACCTCAGCAATGTTGCTGAAATAAGTTTTTCAGGTGGTCTTTAAATTTTTTTTTTAAATTATTTTTTTAAAAGTAACTCTTCCAATCACTTAAGACGAATTCTTAAATGAATCTAAAAAATTTTAAAACATATGAAAAAAATATGTGTTTGGAGTCTTTCCCACAACCATGAAAAATGTTTTTTTCTCCCTTTAGTGATATCCCACCGGTGATTGAATCCTTTACAGTTTCTCTTTATAATACAAAAAGAACGAAGGATACAGAAATAGGTATGACATACTGTGTTTAATGTTTATGATGCCATATAAATTTAGAACTTAACTGTTCTACCTTTATTTTATTAAAAAAAAAAGACATTCTAGTTCACATAAAAATGTTTTTTAACAATAAAAATGAAAAGTGGCCCCAGAAAAGCTAAAGTTAATTTTATGGTTTGCAGCTATTTTTTTGCAAATTCAGAGTGCATTTAAGGTCATTCAAGGCAGATTGGCCAGACTTAAAAAAAAAATATTTCATAATCAAAGAGGCATAGTAAACTCAAAATGTATTTACCTAATAGTAAGAGAGCTTGCCTTAGATAAAGTTTTTGTGTTGAGCAGGCTTTGTTTGAAACAGAATTTTTTTTACATTTGGCGAAAATTTTCTATTTCTAAGATAGAAATCCATGAATAATGCATCATCTAAAATTTGGAGGACCAACAGGGGCAAGGCATGCACTGAATAGAATGGTATTTCATCATGACTTTGACGTTTGAATGTGTGGATAAGTTTGAACAACACAGTATTCTTTTACATGTTGGCTGTATGAAAGAGCTGATTTAAATTTTTTTTTTTAATTAATGCGTCCTTTGTGCTTTCTTCTGCACAGCCTCTGTAACCATGACATTAGCAGAACTAGTAGGTAGAGGGTTTGTGGATGACACCTATACTCTCCAGCCTGCAGGGGGTATGAAGGGAGAGATGGGATCTCTCAGGCTCAAGGTTCGATACATTCATGAAGTGATTATGCCTGAAGATGAATTCACCAGCTTGAAAGAGGTGAGTGGAACATTATTAAATAAAGCTTATACGTATTTGTGGCAGTTCATCTCTTAGGAATTATCTATGAGATGTTGGTTTCCCTATTCTTCATATTTTTACACTTACATAAAAGTGAGAAAAAAGTAAAGGGGGCAGTCTTGGAAATAATTAATCCTTATAAAGATCCTGAGGATGCAGAGGTGTTTGATATTTGGATGAAAAAGCGAAAAGAGTTAGTCTCTTTTAATGGCTGATACCAGAAATATGAAAGATAGTGTTCTAATGGACAAGTGTCTTACATATTCTTTTTGTCAACTAAAGTTGAAACCATTGTCTCTGTAATTTTTCTAGATCTTATGCTGCTATTATTATTTAGGCTTGAAATCAGATTGCAATGTACCATATGTTGGTAAACCGGCATATCAATGCTACATGAAAGCTCAACATGTTGATTCAGAGACAATGACAATTCTTTATTTGAAAAAAATATGTTAACAAGCCATGTCTATTGACCTGGCTTTGACATTGGCGCTAAAGAGAAATTTCCATAACGCACCTGGTCAACATACCACATACTATGAGTTGAAGCAGGAACATATCATTGCTGCATCAATTCACCAGGCATTGGTATGGAGACAAAGATGTAAATGAGTGATTGTCTTTTCCACCCACAAAAAATAAACAGTTGATTTTTATTTTTTTATTCTATAATTAAGCATGTCTGAAATGTAATGGAAGCTGGTCTGTCTAAATTCTTTCTGGCTAAGTGATTGCTTTCAAGTCCACAGACATTATTAATAACCTCTTATTGGGAAAGACATTCATATATGGCAGGAAAATCATTTTTTCACCAGATTTGCAGTATCAAGCAAATTCCTGTGAAATTCCTTTTCTTTTGCATTTTATAAAAATTTATGTCTTTAAATATTTCATGAAATTGCAGAATTGAGTAAAATCAAATACCAATCCAAATGTGCCTTAATTTTCTTTTTAATTTAATTGCAGTAGATTGAGATTTGAAAAAAAAAAATGTTAAAGGTCACATATGTGTTATTTTATTTTAGTATCTTCTAAGTTTAATTAAATCTATTCATTCCGCAGTAAACAATTCTAAGACCTAGAATATTATTCTTGCACATTCAGTGTTGTAATGAATTTGCTCAACTACATGTTGCAGCTTTTATTAGATGATGGATTTGAACACATCTTAACACTATCTCAAGTGTCTGGTGAAAGTGAAAGATCCACCCTGGCCCATGCTCTGTTGCAAATATTCAGGCATGAAAGGAAAGAGGCAAGCCTTCTGTGTGCTTTAAATGACAAAGAAATAGAGAAAGAGGGTAAGCACCTACCACCTTTACTGTGAACGCACACCTACTTTCCTATTCTTATCTCCCAGAACCAAATTTGGAAAAGAAAAACAGTTTGTTCTCCATGAAATATAGATGAAGAGTTGTTTCAAGTCTTGATAGTTTAAGACAAGGAAACAAGTTTCAATAAATATGGCTCTATATTTTCAGCACATTTTTTTCCTTAAATCAATAGGACTATTACAGTGTATGGTTCGTAACTCACCTGCTTTCATTTGTTAGAGGTGGACTTTGAGACATCTTCTTCACTTTTCTCCATAATGCTTTGAAAATAATTAGAGCCTGCCTCACTGATCCCATCTGAATGCATTCTAATAAATGCTCATACCCTTCTTTTTAGCTCAAGTGTCGACGTTATTCAGAGCTGGTTCTCTTGCAACTACTCTTATGGTGCAATATATGAAGATGACTTCATCTAACTTCATCCAGGTGGCAGTGAAAGATTCTGTGCAAAAAATTGTTGAACTCAAACAATCATGTGAAGTAAGTTTCTGTATTGACTGTTTGATCTGTTTGCTATATGTGTAGGCAACGTTATATTGTAAGTAAAATGAGGGCAAGAAATGTGAAGGTTATGGTAAAATAATGCATTCTAAGTGAAATGAAAGAGAGAAACGAAATAAGCACTAGGAATTTTTTTTCTTTTTTATCAATTCAAATACCACATTATCAAATAGACTGAATTTCAAATAATGATGAATTCGTATCATATAAATCTACTGAACATTGTGGGGCCTAATGCTGATGCCAAATAACATTTAAAAAAAAAATAAACCCTTTGTTTTTTTTTAAAGACTGGTTGATTTGTGACACCTTTTTTACACATAAATATTTGCGTCCACTTAATTTCAGCTTGACCCGAAGTTTTTAGAGAATTCAACTGACCAACAGTCGAATTCTGAGTTTTTCCTTCATGTTCTTACTGAGGTTGCAGACTCAATATTTGCATCAATAGATGCTTGTCCCATGTGAGTCATATTTGACTAGAATGTTCTCCTTTTTCATACATTTTTTTCACAATGGTAAATTAGCAATGCCAGGAGTTTTATTTAACAATCATAAGGTAAATGTCAGCACTTCTTTTCAGCCATTGGAACATCATGCTATTGCCTTTTCCCCAAATTTGATAAAACTGGTCACAAATATTACAAAATTTGCGTCCTCTTCTCCTTCAACTGTCCCCTGTTTAAAGAAAGGAGGAAGAAAAGTTTCAGTGCTTCAAATTTGTAGATGATAAAGTATAGTAATTGATTTTAATGATTAAGTCTTGTTTTTTCTTGTGAAAAACTTAAAACAGATGAGATTGATGAGATGAAATAAACAAAATTTGTTCATACCATAAAAAAGTGTATGGCTTTGAGTATGTTTGAACTCACCTAAGTGCACTATGTTTTATTTCTGGAAGGAGAAAGAAAAATGATTGTTGCATGCCAAAGTGTTGAGCAGTGTTTGCAAAGAATGCATTACTTTTTTTTTTTTTACTCCATTACACTATGAAACTCCAGATATATTCATTGATGAGCTTAATTTGATCAAACATAGCGCTTAAAAAAGGTTTTGGATATATGACAATGATGACAATCCATGCTTTGTCAAACTCGTTAAATTATTCAGATGTTAATGTGTGCAAGGCATTATCTGCTTAGATTTTATCTTCTTCAACCTAGGACATTGCGATATGTTTGCAACTGTTTACAGAAGAGGGCTAAAACAAAGTGGCCCAATGATGAAACTGTCAAAACTCGAGTTGTCAGGTATGTTACTCTGGCTCAAAAAGATATATACACTATAGCTTTAAAATTTTCAAATATATCTTCATTAGCATGGATTTCTCCTATCTGAAAATAGTTGCTGCAGCATAGAGATAAATCAGCTTTTCCTATCGACACTTATCAAAACAAATTGGTTATTCACACAAATAATACTTATTTCTGTGCAGTCCATAATGTGGTAAACAAGAAGTGGTCAATTATAGCTTTTACTTTTTCCTCAAACTGCATTACAGTGAAGTGAATTGGGAGCGAGGCTATGATTTAAATAATGTGCTTTTTGTTAACAAATTATTATGAGTGACATAAATAAGAATACAGTTGAACTAGACCCATTTCTTTTCATCAATATATTCAAGAGTAATTATAGTAAGCATCATCTCATGTGTCCTATAAATATTAGAATGGTTAATATATTCATGATTGATGCCTCTCAAAAGCCAGGTCACTTCACATTCCCATTCTGCCAGCCTTCTTTGCTTAAAATATGATTACAGCATGGTATCTGAAAAATGATATATATTTATTCAATTTTTTTTTTGTAAGGAAATAAAGATAGGCATGTTTGCAGTTACTGAGAAAGTCAACACTTACTAAAATTAGTGACTTGTGGTAAAGGAGTTGAAATTAAAGACATAGGTTTTGTGCAGTAAATAGGTTGAAAAGCCTGGATCAAAAATATAGCTTGTTTATTGCTCTTTTTTTTTGCTTCAGTGGATTCATATTCCTACGACTTCTCTGTCCTGCAATTTTAAACCCCAAGTCTTTCAATTTGGTCACAGGTAAGTTGATTTCTTTTTTTTTTTCAATTTACTGATATTGGCTGTTCTAAGGCAGTTTATTACCTTGCATTAGCTATTTAACTGATATTTAAAAAAAAAAATCATTTTGATTTCGCTTATGACCAATGAAATTTGTAAGATGCTTTATCAAAAATATAGTGATTGCACACAAAAAAACTGTGTATCTTTATCAACATGATACTTTTTTATTTTCTGAATTTTGAAAAGAATGGAAAAATTTGCTCTTAACGATATTGTGTGTCTATGTCGTTTTGATGATTTTTTTTTTTCAAATATAAAAAAAGAAAAAAAATTTAAGATTTGCTGAAGACAATTATTTCACCTCCTCTCGCCCAATTTTAGCCTTGCTATTCTCTTATCCCTTGCTTTTCAAATTAAATGTAGGAAGATTTCAAGCTCTCTTTAAAATCTGTAAACTCCCCAATTATTTAATTCTGATCAAAGTGGTTGAAGTCTAGATCTAGATTAAAATTCATTAGAGTGTGATGATATTATGAGGTCGGACATTGAGAAATGTTAGCTTCTTTCTTTTTTTAAAGTGCACTGTCAATGTTCTACTCAACCTATGAGTACATGAATCCAAAGGGAAATGACTACCTGTAACTTTAATGCAAGTCAAGTCAAGACCTTTTTAGCATAAGGCTTGCAGGTAAAATAGTCTATAGTGCAATTTATTTTTCCTGCAAGTGGTGTATGCAAAATAGAGTCAATATTCAAAATAAAAACTTTTTACTGTTTTGACATCTTGTTTTGTTTAATGTTATCCCCTATATATCTGTCAATAATATGTTAAGAAATAAACTGATCGTTGATATGATTGACTTGAGTTGCCAAAGGATATAAAGTAATCCTTTTTTTTTTTAATTTCTAGAAAACCCGTCCGAAACAGCAGCAAGAACACTAAAACTAGTAGCCAAAGTGTTGCAAAACCTGGCCAATCTTGTTGATGTTGGTCCCAAGGTAAATTTTGTGACACTTATGTCAGTTCCTTAGAATTGTTTTTATATGCTTTTTATCACATTTTGACTAATACTGTGTCTCATAATGCACATTAGAGTGTTTATATATTCTCAATTATTGGATTATTACATTATGAGCCTCTAAAATACACATTTGTTTCCTCTATAAAGTTTAATTAAACTGGATAGCAGGAACTGTACTGCTTTTCTCAGTTTGGCCATTAGAAAAAAACAAATTCTTAAATGCTACATAAAGCAAAAGCCATTACATTTTTTTGCCAATTTGAATGAACAAAGGATGCATTTCAGATTGTACTATTTATTTTAAATCTAAAAAAAAAATAGTGATTAAAATAAGTGAAATAAATTCAAGAGATGAAATTAAAGCTTTTGGAAGTATATTGTTTGAGATACTTTGCAATGTTTTTTTTTTTTTTTTCTCTCTCCTACTTAGGAGGCTTACATGGAAGTTGTACAGCCTTTTGTTAAGAAAAACAGAGACAAGATGATATTATATCTTGATGAACTGTCGGTAAGACATTGATTTTTTTAGATAGATCATTGTATTTCTTTAAACAGCACCAGTTTGGACTGCAGAACAATAATCTTAAGCTTTTCAAATACTGTGCTCAAACTTTGAGAGTGCAGATATCTAGGGCAGTTTCATTAAAATTTGTTATATATATACCCAAGTAAAGAGAAACATACAATCTTGGCCCTATTCCTTGAAAAGATTTGTAAGGCTTGAGGCCTGTTTTTGAGATATTAGCAGACCTTCCGCACATTAAGCCAACAACAAAGTTAATATGTCTTGAGACCAGAATGAGTCTGAAGTGGATTTTGAACATTTTTAACCATGAAAACAGCCTGAAAGTCTTTTTTGTAAGGTTTGTATTGATGAAAATTGGGAAGAATATGTTCAGTCCGAGCCAAGACATGGGATTTTTTAAGTATCATATGCAACATTGAACTTTGTAAGACTGTTTGCAATGAAAAACCAAATTGTTATCTTCAAAATCAATTTCTCTAAAGTGATGTTTATTCGATTCTTGTTATATTGAAATAGAAAAGAGCAAGTATTAAACTTTGTTTTCTTTTTTTTTTTTCGGTGCAAAAGCAAAATTTTTTTGGGTGACAAATATACAGCATCTGATTACATTGATTACAGTCAAAATTAACTCTTAGAGAGGTGAATTTTCAGGAACTGCGAGGTCTCCCAGAGGCGAATTAATATGGAGCTTTTGAAAAATTAAAAGGT
>BLXT01006878.1:2340584-2352683 GCA_019648995.1 Plakobranchus ocellatus | reverse complement strand
AAAAAAAAAAAAAAAAAGAATAAGTAAATCTTTTCCCTCACCCCCATTACCTTAATGGTAAAGTTTTTGTCATTTGTTAAATTTAATGCGAGCAATTATGTACAAGATCACCAGTACAAATTTAACAACTAATTTTGTTTGGCATTATTATAATTTTTGTTCTTTCTTAAAAAGATCACTGTTATCACACTGTGCTTTGAATTTTTTTTTTTTTGCAGAATATGAATATGATGTCCTTGATTAAGTCTCTCTGATTAAAATGTATTTTCACACACAAAAAAAACCCCTACTTCTTTAATGTATATATTTTTTAACTCGTCTTCTTGCTCTCCTGCTCTCTTCTCTCTCTCATACACACTAACTTATGCGCATGAATCTTTGTCTCTGTCTGTTTGTCTGCCTCTCTCTCTCTTTGTGCACACAAATACAATCTCACCCCCACAGATTCATTCACAAAAATCACACAAGCCCATAGCATATATGAAATGAAGAAGCAAGATCAGTCAGATATTATTTTTCAAAACTGGTTAAATACAAATAAAAATGTTCAGAACAGGGCCGTTGTACTCTTTCAAGATACGCATTTTGTTGTGAATAAACATGTAATATGTATGTGATTTATGTCTGCTCCATAGTTGTACAGAGGGAACAAAGATGGGGGATAAAATTTGACCTACATTTTCGTACAATATCTACCAAGGAGATACATGTATTATATTAAATCAAATCACCACTTCAAAACCTTAACCAAATGTAATGTATAAATCATCAATAATAGTTCCACATCAATATTCTGCCCACCAGTGATAAAACATGTATGTACATTGCTTTGTAAAGGCATTACTCAAATGAGCCTTGGATTTAAAGAGTTCTTGGCCTAACAGTAATCGAAAAAAATCGCAGGTCTTGTTGAATAAATAATAGTGCTGCCCAGAATAGATCACTGCATCTTGATTCTTGCGATTCTCATTTGAAGCCTCTATTCGGAAAACTGCTGCCTCAATTCTTAGATTCCTAAATTTTCCTTGTATATTATGGAATTTACACGCACACCAGTGTTTTCATAAATCACAATGACCATGAATTTCTATATTTGGAAGGCACTTCCTGGTGGGGCATGAATTACATCATTATCTTTCCAGCAACCAATAAAAAATTAGCTTTGGGCTCCCAAAATTGCGCATAGGTGATGTTAAAGCTAGAAAGACCCCAGGGTTTTCCGATATTCCCACCTTGATCTACAGAGCCCACATTAAGAAAACTGAAATGGACAAACGCTTTTCGAGATCAGTGAATGAAAGGGGCAGAAGGTGGGCAGGTCAAAATCTGGGATTCAGGAAAGGTGAGATTCAAAAAACCAGAAGAATCCCAGGATTTTTCTTAGTGGTGGACCCCTCTGGCCCAGTAACAGCATTGCCTGACTTTGCTTCAGATTCATTTTGCACTTGTTCAAGCCATTTAAATAATTTTTTACAGGTACCGATACAAGGATCAAAGATTTGAGCTTCAGTTCTCAACACAATTTTTTTATTAGTACATGTGGGTACTTATGATAAAAACATTAAAATTCAAAGGTAAAAGATGAAAAATGCATAGATTTGTGAGATGCAAAATGGTCAAGAGCATAATGTGTAAAATTCATAAGTAGTAAGTGTTTGAAAAATTTAAGGCAAAACAAGCACACATGCAAACATATATTTACAATAATGAACTAACCCATTGCCAAGTAAGAACAGCAGACACTTGTCACACATGTAACAAACAACCAATATATGGATTTTTATATCTCACAAAATATGCAGAATTCTCAATAAATCAAAGAACAAAAGTTATGGCTACTTTCAGAATTAATAAAGAAGAATGTTAATTTAGGTTCCTTGTGTTAGTAAGAGTTATGGTTCTTGATTTCTAATGCTAAACAATGCTCGATTTATCCATAAAACGAAGTTTTTACTGTGCGTTGGGTCACCTTTTATAATTACATAATTCTTTTTCATAAATAATCACAAGAAATACATTATTTGATAAACAAACCATGTTGGGAAATGTATCTGTAAAATACATTGTAGTTTTTGCATTTTACAGAAGGATATTCATTGGTGAAAGTGTCTAACTCATACTTCATAAAAAAAGTAACCCAAAAGCGTCTAGTTCAGCTTTTGTCATAGAGCAAAGTGAAACTATTAATACTTTTCATCTAATTCATAGACAAAAAAGCAATATTTTCATTTTTTCTGTATAATATTATGAGTAGGACTGTATAACAACTGAAAATGTATTATTCTTATTAAATCTTACTTAGCTCCAACTTTGATAGGATTCTCATTCTTGTTAATGATCAATCCTTGACAAATGCATTTACACTTGGTGGTTATAGAAAAACCCAGAAGAAACTATTATCATGCATATCAATGACTCAAAGACACAGTGGCCTTAAAATCGAATTCAGCTTGATTTGTTTTTTGTTTTTTTTTCTTGAATAATAAACTAATCTAACCCGCAATGTCATGTTGAGTCCATAATCTTTGAAAGGGAGCTAGAAATAGAAGTGCTGTCTCATTACAGGTTTTGAATGTATCATAACACCACTTTCGAACTTATTACCCGCCAATTTTATAAACTTGATATTTCTTTCACATGCATTTTTATAGAATGATAAATTACAAGCATTTCTGCCCAAAAGTAATCTAATAGTCACAAAATTTATTTCTTACTCTGTTATTTCCTTTTAAAACCAGATAGTAGCTTTTTGACCATATTTGGCAATAGGTCATAAAAAGTTTATCTAATATAATGTTCAAAACTCACTATGTTGTTGGTGGATTCAGAATGGATACATTTTTAACAAATAATAAAAGATCTGCTTCAAGGTCGTGCAATGATTTATCTTCTAAATGAAAGACAAATGTTACTTTCATTGTCACTATTATTTTGAAAAAAAAATCCTCCTGCTTAAATTAGACCCCAGCAATTTGTTTAATCCGAAGTGCGCAGGAAAAAAATATTCCTCAATTTATCAAAATTCAATACATCAGGACTGTAATTATAGTCACAGAATATGTGCATATCACCACTATACTGTCAGTGGGGCCTCGCTTCCTTCCATTGATTAAATCAATGTAATATTGCAATAAGTGTATGAGAGTTGATCTAAACCAACCCCATCCTCCCAGTCCAATCCAATAAGCCCAAGCTTGTAATTCTACCCCTTCCTATTTTTTTTGTTGCTCTTTGCTATACGCATAGGCCTAGTTTATGAACTTTTATTATGTTAAAAAATACAAAAATGAGCCACACAATTTTATACCCTATAAGTTTAAAGCCTGACACTGCAGTGTATTTGGCCAAAACAGTAAGACCTGATGATAAATGTGATTTGTGAAGATGCAAACGATCTTATATAGTTCTTTGAGACATCAAATAAACAAGTTTTAAAAATAGGCAAAAAGGGAGAAAATCCATTCTTAGATGTAACTAGATTTATCAGATTATAGAATCATCCAAAATCAAATTATGTGGACTTAACTGCATTGAATCTTTTCAGAAATTCTATTTTACTCTGAGATTCTTTTTCACAGAAATTTTATCTTCAGTATAAGTTTTGCAAAAATAAAAATTGAATGGAAAACGTCTAAAACTATCTATAAAGAAATACATTTCATCAAATGCAGTAACGGTTTATCAGCTTGCTAAGAAAAACAACAAATTTCATCTTGTCAACAAGTTTTTTACCTACAACTTCTCATCTTTTCTCTCTCAATTCTCAAAACTCACCAAACATTAACTGATCTCTATTAAAATAAAAACTATCATTGTATCATGATAGCACATGTTATAACATTGCATCTGCAAGGAATGCATTATTTCTTTGTTTCAGTCACTTAATGATAAAATATTACATTTGGAACAACTTTATGTATGGGTATGCTTGAAATTATGTCATGAAAATAAGTTTGTGACCAATGATAATTGGTGAATGCTATTAATTTTGAATTGAAGATGTTTTGGAATAAATTTTTGAATTTTAAATTCCTGCACGCATTTTTTTGCAGCTTTGATAACTTTTTGAAATTATTACACTTTGCAATAAAATTACTGATATTACTATGCTCTATCATGGGATAAAAATATTCAGAAGGTGCCAGGAAAACCTTATTTTTTTCATCGAGCTGCTCATAGTTATTATACATGTATAACTTACGATATATAAATGTAACAAAATGTGGGCCTGTACTATCTGACATGTCCCTCATAATTGAAAAAATAGCCAAATTTTCAATTAAGGTTTTAAAAAATGGATGATGTGGTCGACAGCCCATTATGGCATTGTTAACAAGCCCATGAAAGTTTGAATCAAGAATTGGATGTTCATATGGCTCTTGCCCAATAAAGCAGGAGTACTTCAGAGCAAGGGGCTCAAGCGATGAGAGCACTTCCATGTCCAAGTCAGCATATATTCCACCATATTCATAAAGCACGATGTATCGAAGTGCATTTGCTCTTTTAAATGGATGCTCATATTCTAGAAAAGTACTTAGCAATGAGACATGCTTTTCCGAGATAAGCTTTCTTGCACTTTCATCTGTCCACAGCCAATACTCCCAGTCAGGATGATGATCAGACCAAGTCTTTACCCATGAAGCAAATTCTGCAGGTATTTTGGAGCTTTTCCAGATCTGATGAATGCGTTTTGGTATCTTTAATTTCCCCGTTGTTGGCAAAAGTTCTCTCTGTGTAATTCTTACAGGTACAAAGTTTATTGGAATTTCAATATTCAGGTTGGCAAATAAGCGTTCATTAATGGGCTTCAGCTTAGAGACGATGTAGAACAAAGCAAGCATAATCAGGACCAGCAACACAATCGGCAATTTTTTGCAGTTTTTTTTATAATACAGCAATGAAAATGACATCTTGAACATTTAAATCTGCAAATAATAATAAAAGCAAAATTTTTAAAAATTTCAGTGATTAAAAGCATTATATTGGTACTATGACCTAGAAAGTCTGCAAAATTTCAGTGACTAAAATTTATGTCTGTACGACTTGTCACAAAATTAGAAAAAATTGACAACCGTGGCATTTCATATTAAAGACCACATTGGTCACAAAGCTAATCATAAATCAGCCAATGATTTTGAGTTGCTTTCAAAAATAAATCGTTAAGATGATGTTTCAGATACATTTTTAACATTTGTTTAGGCTATAGAAAATTCTATACCAAAATGACCTATAAAAACTAAATACAAAAGCTGTCAAACCATATGACTTAAAGTCTCATTCCCTAACTTATGATTTGTGATATAAACCTCAAAAGTGAATTTTAAGGCAAAAGATCAAACTTAAAATCAGTTTTTAGTTTTGAGTTCATTCTGTTGTATCAAGTTACGGTTATCGTATGAAATTGGCATCGGTCTCATTTTCGCTGTCCAATTCACAATAAATTTCAAAATTATTAAATTTAAAGTCTTTAGTATCAAATATTAGCAAAACTTCGCACAAATTTTAGTTTTTGCTCAGAGTTTTATTGAAAACATTGTTTTCAAACATCACTTCAATATTTGTGCAATGTTTAGCCATTCTGTATCGTTCTAATCGAATGGCTGTCCATGACTGGGCCTAAGTAATATTCCTTGCCAAAAAGTACGAGAAAAAATGTTCAAACTGGCAATCTAATCAATGAAAATGAAAAAGTAACATCCTATTTCAAACAATAGTTTAAGTTTCAGTTTATTTTTGGCCTAAAAAAAACTTGGGCAGACGCCTTTTTATCAAATTGGCGGTCCATTTGCTCTAGGTAGCCCATAGTAACAATTCCTTAAGAACTGACTAAAAAATCTAAATGCTAAGAAAAGCCTTTTAACTTAATTGTAATTTGTCAGTAACTTAATTTATAATGAGTAATACAACAAAATAGCACCCAAAACAAAAACAAAAAAAACAACAAAAAAAAACGCCCAGATTGATCATTTGTTACTTTAAAACTGCAATAAAGCCCTAGTTTTCACTTTAAAAAAAAAGAGCATATTTGCACTGGGGCCAGAATTCATGATAGAAAGAAAAAAAATCTCTTGGAAATTTTTATATGAATTATAGACTTGGGAACTTTTGTTATTTCAAAATACATATATGGCATACTCCAAAAGCACTTGACGCCACAATTTTCGCTTTGTATGTGACAGGTTTTATGCTTATTTTGCAGTGAGTCATTCCAATGCTACCAGTATCACCACATACACCAATCACTCACACATCTCCATACCTAAGTTGTGAGAGTATGTGATTTACAATTACATACATGTATTCTTATGGCAAAAGTATCAATGCCTTTGGATATTGGACTTACCCTGGTAGCTCAAGAATGGTATAATTAGTGAAAGATATTGCATTTGAATCTGTTCTTTGAATCTTTCAGTTGCAGCGTACTTTATTTTGGTCTTCTAAAATAACGCTGGTAGATCACTTAAATAATCCTGGCTGCAAAACCAATTCAAAACATGAATTGTGATTGGGACATTGAAATCAGCAGTTTTATCAATTGCATAAAAATCTGAAGAAAAAAAAAAAAAAGAAAAAATGTTAAAACTTAACAGAATTTCATAATAAAAAATATGCAAAGTTAATTAAACCCAGTTCATTAATGCAGTCTACTTCACTTAAGTTGATCCTGTTTTCTAATTGTTTTATATATATTTCAAAACCAACAAGTAATGTTCACAACAGTTGTCACTGTGACAGTTGATTAGATCCCCACACTTAATCTGCTGTCTGTCTAATGACCTCCCCTTTTCCTAAAAATAAAGCTGGAGGCAACACATACATTTATCAATGGATCTATTTTTGTGTGGTTGTGAGAGACTTTGATCCCGTTTCTGGTATCATTCCTTCCACTCACCGACCAAATAACCAAAAAAAATCATGGGCCAATGTTGAAAGCAAAAGCTTATCTATTGCTAAGATTCTAGAAAAAAATGACTGTTACTGCATGTCCCTCTACCTATTCACATAAACAGGTTTAGAAAAACCAACAAAATGAAAAACAGCAGACCTTAGATTATTGAACTTCTTTTGATGGATAAATAGATATTAAGGATTGATGATCAATGTTCTTTTCAATCTAAGACATCAAATGATTCGTATTCAGTTGCAGAATTACTATTTATATGGTAATGTTGTTTGGAAAAGTGCTTATTCTAACCTACACGAATATTATGTGCAATCTGCTCATTTTCTCCAATAAAAAAAAAGCAGCCTAGAACAGGAATGCAACTCTAGCCATTGACACTTATTTACATGCAGCTTCACAATGCATCTGGAATGGAATAAAAGTTTGTGTTTTGCTATTTATTGAACAAACAAGATTTTGGAGAATAATGAGAATTATTATTGCTTTGATACACAAAATGATGAGAAAAAAAAATGTTATTTCTAAAAAGAGCACATATTATAGAGTCTAGGTATCTTTTGTCTATGCCGTATAGTAAATATTGGTGATCATGCTCTTTGGGTGACTTTTTTGCCAAGTGAAAAATGGAGGTCCGGCATAAAAAACAAAATCATCAAAATGTTTAAAAAGATATATAGACTGAGAGATGGACAAAAAAGTTTGAAAAAAAAAAATCTTGGAATTTGGGGGTGGGGTTAATAAAGCGAAAATAAAATGTACATAAATGGATAATTTAAGAAAATAACTTCTATATAATTCACAACGGATGTCGTATTTTAAACCATTTGGCGTTATGGAAATCGATGTTCAAACCAAGAACATCAGGCCCCTCACCCCCATAAAAAAATTCTATCAACTAGTGCAAAGAGTGCATTCTCTGGTGATACCAGTATACCAGTATACCATTTACTCACCAAATCCATGTATATAATAAAATATAAAACTGCGTTCGACTAGACTACAACTTAATTATTTACTTGTTTTCCCATTAGTTGCTATTTGCCAGATAAAATTTAGAATAAAAAAAAAATCAAAAGTTTTTCAAAAGAATTTTATGAACAAACCTTTTTGAATTCACGAAAAGTCTATTTTCTTAAAAAGACAAAGGTAGGCACATATTTTTTAAAAATTCATAGTGCATTTTCATGACGCGAAATAAAAAATGCTTTAATAATGTCACGATGTTTCTTGTCACCTCTAATAAAATGAACCCAGTATTAATATGTACTGAGCTCTAAGTTTAGCTAAATTTTTACTTTAAAAAGAAATTTCTGCATCTATATTTGTTGTGTAATGACAAATGTTTAACAAATACAGATATAACTCTGCCAATCAATGGGCCAACTGATGTTGTTCTTTTTTATATAATCATCGTCCGCAGACCATTTCCTGTAGTAAAAAATAGAAGCCTCATCCCATTCCCTGTTGCCATGCAACGAACGTGCATCACCCGATTACCGGGCACTGAGCTGTGAAGACGTTATTGCATTTCTATGCCTAAAGATTAGTTTATCGTGTGAGAAATTAAGCTAATCTTTTCTCTTTTAAAAAGCTTTGCTAGAAAAAATCGGAACCTATTGTGATTCATCCTGAGATGCGCTAAGCTTGATTTAAAAACACGATTTAGAGCGGAGGGATCCGCTATTATTGCTGAATTTGATGCTTTGCAGTGATATTATCGAAAATAGAACCATCTGTCTAGCCTAAAACTTTGATATCTGATCATACATTACGGAAAAAATTTAAAACGAATAAACAATCGACATTGGCCAATCACCGTGTGCAACAAAAGTTCTTAAATGATGTCGCTTTTAATTTTCTATATCATCGAGTTTTATTAATTTAACAATAACACCAAATAGTCTTGACCAGGGCAACTTGAAGTGGCAAGCGTGGCTATTTGAGTTATGGTAAAAATCTAAAAATTTTAATAATATGGTGCAACAAGGCTGTCCTCATTCTAAGCGAGCTATAGTAGTATCATGATCGTTTGACGTTTGGTCTTGTATCACTATGAAGTACCTGGCAATAATATGCGTCCATCGAAAGCTCCATCGCGACGTTTACAAAAATAATGGTTGAGGACGCTCTAGCTACAAGAATATAAATCCAGGTCTATGATCTAGAGTCTGGGAAGAGGTAAAAAGCTTTTCTGCTCCAAAAAAAAAAAAAACAACGATTCTAAGAATAATAACGGTTACATCTATCAGTCAATGATGCCTGTTTGTAAACTCCAAGATTTTTGGATTCAACAAAGTACTAAAGAATACAGCTTTGAGAGTCAGTATGAAATTGGAAAGGAGCTGGGCAGGTAAGCTGCAATCAATAGGACTGGGTCAGAGTGTAGTATTCAGAGAGAAATGACACTGTAATTGTAAAGCAAAAAGTGAACGTATGCTAGATTTATTTCGTTAGAAATCTTATTTTTCATCCCTACGAAGTTGATGCAGGAAATGTAAAACCGACACTCTAAAAGAGTTTACCTTGAAGTCTTGAAGGCCTAATGTTTGAACATGCGAATCATTGGGACTAAAAATTACTAACTTTCAATTATAAATCCTGAATTGAAATTATATCTAGAGCCAACATTAAGGAGACCAGATCTCTTTAAAAATTTATATAGGTAGAATCTATGTAATTATTGTTATGTTTAAAATATTTGTTACTAGATCTAGCTATATATTTGAATTCATCATGCCTTAAATCTTTTTAAAGCCTAATTATCTTTATCTTTAAAGAGTGC
This sequence comes from Plakobranchus ocellatus, assembly GCA_019648995.1. Lineage (NCBI taxonomy): Eukaryota > Metazoa > Mollusca > Gastropoda > Plakobranchidae > Plakobranchus > Plakobranchus ocellatus. The sequence goes on along the minus strand of BLXT01006878.1, from coordinate 2,342,997 downwards.
AGTGTCACAATAACGAATGCCCTATTTAAAAAAAAATCATATTTGGATGTGACCTTGCTGACAAATCTGACCAAACAATTTTTGAACATTACTCTGATGTCAAGATCACTAAAGGTCACCCACCAACATTTAAGTCATGTATTCACTGCTAATGACATACAAACCAATTTTTTTCGGATGTATCTACTGCTGCTACTATTCAACAATACATGAATTGTGTGTGCCACTGATATTCAATTTCCCATTTCAATTCTTTTAGTGGCGAATTTTTTTTCAATACATAGTTTTAAAAAAAAAGGGGGGTGGGAGAACAATTAGGAAAGACCCATTGATAATGCCATTTTCACAAAATAAATACGTATAAATTACTTGTATTTTCCTTTCACTTCTCATGCACTTGATATATAATATCAAAGAATGCATTGGAAAATTTTAAGGAAAACGATTAAAGAAATATTGTCAATCGTTAAAAGAAAATTCGTATGTTGAAATGTACCCACATGTATTATGATATAACATAACTTAATGTTCTTTACATTGTTTTATTTCTATTCAAACAGAGGAGCAACATCATGTGTTTTTAAGTGTCAAAGAAGAGGACTACCAAAAACATGGGCAGTTAAGGTCCTTGTAAAAAATGTGAGTGTGTGTTGAATTGAAAAAATTGATTGCTGAAATCTTATTTTCATATTTACTTTTAGCTTGAAAGCGTTTCATCACTTCTGTATTTCAAAACCTCAATTAAAAGAACAAAATTGGTAAACAGTTTTAATTAAAACTCAGTTTCAGAAATTCAACGATGAGCATTTGTCAAGAGAGCTTTATTTGTGCATCAGAAATGTCAATGCACATTAGGAAGGAATATTTTTAAAAAAAAAAAGAATTAAAAAAAATGAAATAAAAAAAAAAAAAGAAATAAAGAAGAAATGATGATGAAAAAAAAATAACAATTCTTTTGTGCTTTTCAAACTATGGTAATTGAAACAAAAGAAACACACAGATTTATTAATCATTTTCAAAACTGTGTTATTTTATTTAGAAAAAACATGCTTGTTGCTTCAGCCACAAATATTTGTTGTTACTGTCCTGCCCAAATTTGCTTTGAAGAATTTTTCATTAACTACTCTCTTTTTTCAGGTTGACAAGAGAGTGTCAAAGGCAGATATTGGGCTTCTTCTTAGGCTAGATCATAAAAATTTGGTAAGAACTTTTAAAATATAAAATATGTAAGTGTGTGATTTGTTCACATTGGATGATAAAAAAGTAAAGTGGGTCCCACGCTTAGTCCAAGCATTTAGGACCCAGGAATAGGGTCCTGATTGTTCTTGGCATACGGCATTTGAGGTAGTTTGTCTTGCTTTCCTTGCCAAATTGGATGATAAATACTGTTTTGTCAGCTTGCTATGAAACACTTGGGATGATCCTACAAAGCACTTTTATTCAACTATTAAAAGAATCTATTACTTTGCAAACCTGGGTAATTCTTGTCTTCCCCAAACTGCAATTCATGCCTATATTGAAGAATTGCAAGAAAGATGTTTTTATTCCATAAATGAGCAAATGTCAACTTTTGGCTTCATATTGCAGGTACGCTTTAAAGAGGTCTTTGAATCAAAGTCAAGAATTTTCATTGTCCAGGAGCTGGTCACAGGAGGAGAGCTTTTTGAAAGGTTCTTGATTTTATTATTTTGGGTCAGTTACCATGTATAAATAGCGAAATGCTAATATGTGGAATATCAAGAATAACAGTTTTCAGAAATCCCTTAAAAAGCTTTTTTGCTCTTTTTATTTTGATATAATGATAGTTAGATTTTCCTATCCAAGTGCATGATTGAAAAGTTGAGAAGACATCAGTCAGTGCTTCTAGTTGTCTGCATTTCTGCGGATTTCTGTATTTTCCACAGTAATGTCCGCTTTAGGAAAAAAATTTCCGGCATTTTAGATGCTGCTACATAGATATTTCATTACTTCAAAGTTGAATTGATGACACTGAGCCATTTGCTGTCCTGAAGACTCAGGATGAGAAAAGTTAACAGCTATTTTTGCTCCCTTTCTTGAGAACTTTTTCGCAAAAGGGAAGTGACTCTAAAATATTTTCTACCTACGCGGATCAGTTTATGGAAGTAAACTTGGAAGCCTCTAAAACAATGTTAACTTTTTTTTTATTATTGAAAGCTTATGTCTTTCTTTAAGTAAAATAATTAGAGGCATGCACAAACAATTCACATAAAATGATATTTTTTGCCTTAAGAACTTATAATGACACACACACACACACAGGTACGCGCACACGCAAGTGCGTGTGCGTACACACACATGCACACATGCACGTGTGCACACACACACACACACTCACACGCACACTCTCTCTCTCTCTCTCACACACACACACACACACACACACACCAAAAAA
>BLXT01006878.1:2321922-2338380 GCA_019648995.1 Plakobranchus ocellatus | reverse complement strand
TTTTTTTTTTTTTTTTTTGTGTAGCCTGAAAACTTGCTTTATGAAAATCTTTCTGAAGATTCTCCTTTAAAAATAGGTAAGTGGATGAACGTTTTTTTTTTTCTGAAGCACAAGAAAAAAGTAATGAGACTAAAACATTCAAATAAGGATTCTGATTTTTTTCCAAGCACTTTGCCATTATTTTTCTGGCTCCCCTTACCTTTCCCCAAGCTTAAGGGAACTAATTATATACTTGGCACTGGATGAATTTTAGATTTTAGAGAGCAAGTTAAATTTTTGTTTATGTGTGGGGAAGAGGGGTTTGACTGGGACTAAATCCAGCTTCACATGGTAGCCAAATATTGTTTAACTTTTCAAGCGGTCATTTATATAGAATGTGATACATGAAATAAAATAAAGTTTCATTGCCCTGTCCACAGTAATAGGTAAATCCAAAAATTTAATAAACTGAAATGATGAAAATTATATAGAAGATTTTGCTTATAGCATTTTTTATCTGTTTCTTAAAAAATGACTACAGCTGTACACATTAAAAATGATTATTATGAAAGTTTATTTGAGATGAAAACTTTCTAAAATAAAGTGATTTATTATATTTATTGTGGCTCAATGATTAATATGTTAAGTTATAATTATACCCCATAGCGTCGTCTGAATAGAGTTTAACCTAGAAAAGAAGTTAGAATTGCTCCAATTTAGGCATTTATTTTGTTAAGATCTTTTAAAATTAATTTTTTAAGGGCAAAAAAAGGAAAAGGAATAAAACATATTTATAAAAATAAATTTTCAACTGGCCTAAAATTTTTTGAGTAAGAGAATTATAAATAATATTTGTTTTTTTAATTGTTTGAATTTATAAAAGTTATTATTGAAATACTGAGAAACAATATAGATTTTTAAACCAATAAGATTGGAGTTTGTAGCTATGGAAATCAGTTCAAAATTTGTTTTTTTAAATTTTGTTTTAGATATTTATTTATTTTTTTTTTTTCACTTAGAAATTATTACAACTTGTTTTTGTTGATAGGAACTTATATAGCTGACCTCTTTTTGCTTGATTTTCTCAATAAATTTGAATGTTTTAATGTCATTTCTTTTCCTTAGGGGACTTTGCCTTATCATCAATACTCAACACAGAAGTAAATGTGTCATCTGTGTGTGGTTCTCCAGCTTATGCAGGTAAGAATGTTGCCTTTTTTGTCTACTACAATCCACACTTTATGAACAGGCACTTGAATCCTTATTTCTAATGAGATAAGAGCAGAGGAAAAGGCATGTATATGTTCTTCCCAAGTAATAAAGAAACTGAAGCTAAGTGAAATTAAAACAAGTAAAGCCTTTATAGTGTTCTAAATTTAGCCTCCTATTTAGCATTTGTCTCATTATCACTTACCTTATCATAGCATTGTAATTGCCTTATGAGACAGCCTGTAATAAATCTTCTTTCATGTTACATTACTATTATTATTGTTGTTCTTATTGTTTCATAATTATCCTCATTTTCATTATCATTATTGTTGTTTTTACTATTATTTATTATTTTACCTTTTTTGAGTTACCCACCATTGCCCAATGTCACCTTCTGCCTATACTCACTTGTCTCATATCTATAGCATAAGATAAGTCAGATAACTGTGGCACTATCAACACAGCTCAAGGTTCTGAGCAAACTTTTAGGTCAAAGGTGGACTGAGAAATGGATGTATTTCTAATGAGGCTCATTGAGCAGAGAATGTAACATTTTTGATTTATCAAACAAAATATTCAAAATAAAATAACAAGGCCTTTCTACCAAAAAAAAAAAAAAAAAGAAAAAGAAAAAAGAAAGGCATGAAAATACATCACAGAGAGTACTAAAAATCACAGTAACCAAACTAGATTGATCTAAAGATAGGAGAGACACTTAGGAGGGGGGAGGGGTGGACTACATTTTATGTATGAAGCAAGTATATAGTGGATTCTATTTTTTGGTTTTTGCTTTGTTTTGTTTAGATTTGGTTTTTTTATGAGTTGTTTGAGATGTCTCACTGTGCAAATTACTTGACAAAATTGTAACTGAAAAAAGTCGAAATTTTTGCTCACAGACTTTTTTTTTTAATGATAACATTTAGCACCTGAACTTCTCAAAGGAGAACGATTTGGAACTGCTGTAGACATGTGGGCGATTGGAGTCATCACATTTATTTTGTAAGTAATCCTGTGAAATGTGCTAATGCACTGAAGCGTGAAAGTATTTTTAGTGACAGCATGCAATTGTAAAAAATATCTGCTTTTGAAAATATATGAATGTGATAGATCTCTCCAGTTTATCCACTGTAAAGGTCACAGAAAGAGATTTTGGGCTATTTCAGTGATGTAAATGATAAATGATACAAATGTTGTATTAAATATTTTATACTACTGAAAGGGCCCAAACTTCTCTCTGTTATCTTTACAACAACATGAGCGTATAGAGCCAATTTGGTTCTATGGGTGTTTTAAGTTTTTTCACGAGCTTGAACTTTTTTTTATCTCAAAAGTATATGCAATTGCTGACTGATTAGGACTGGTTTTATATAATTTTGAGACTTTTGCAAAAGTTACCTCTTGTATAAGTTAATGACTTTTTTTATTTTTTTGTAGTAAAGTTGATGCTTGATAATTAATCATTTAAGGAGCTAGTTCTTTCAACGTATTCAAATAATTCATGAATAAATATTTGCTATGTCTCTTTTCTGGCAGACTTGGTGGCTATGAAGCATTCAGTGCAGACAGTCCTGCAGACCTCTTTAAGAAGATTCTTAAAGGCCAGTATGAGTTTGCTTCCATCTACTGGAATGGAATAGGAGTGAATGGAAAAGTAAGAAAGCTCAATATTGTTTTGAATAATTTAAATGTGCGTTTTCAAAACTTTTTGTCGATCTTTTTATATTTAGCAATGTGATTCCTCCTGTCAAGCTAAGAATGGAATCTTCATTCATCCTATGTCATTTTTAATATATGAGTGGCTTTACTGCATCACTTTCTCCCTGAAATATGCTTGCTGTGACTAATAGTATGTGGATGTAAGCTCAATTCTCTCTGTGAGTATAACAGATAAATTCTTGATCAACCTGTGTGCGATGCGAATATATTCATCTATATTTTATATGTGTTTATATGAAAGATTGCATTTCACACTATACTCTTTTTATAGGCTGTGTAATTTATAATTACAACATCATTGGTCATTGTATATCTTTAGCGATTCAAATATACTTTAAAGTGATGCTTGACTTTTTTCCATAATAATTTTTCAAAACAATATTGAATTTTGAATTTTTACCATCTTACAAAAAATGCTTTCTGATCTATTGCTTTTTGTTTGCTTTGCCTCTGAGATTGTAAGGGTCAGTAGAGCTTACCTTCAGTGATTTTTGATGCAGCAGAACCATTGTCATACCTTTGTACTGTACTAAATAAGTCTATATGTAGCAAGATTGTATTGAGGTAAACCACTTTTCTTTATTCTTTGTCATTGTACTTGCATAGTTTGAATTTCTGATCAGTCAAAGTTTTTATTTTTTGTACTTCATATCTCATTTTTTGCCTTGTCGAAGGATTTCATCAGGAAGCTGTTAGTGGTGGATCCTAACAAGAGGTTGACTGCAGAGGGAGCCTCTCTCAACTGCTGGGTGAATGGAATTGGCGCCAGTACAAGTCCTCTGGAGAGAACTGCCAACAGGATTAAGAGCTTTAATGAAAAGCAGAAATCTAAGGCAAGATGGAAACAGCTAGATATTAAACCTAACAATCCAGCCAGTGATCCTCACTTTTTAAATTTTATTTATTAAGGATGAAATCTTTTACATAGAATCATCATGAAATATCACTCTGTGGCTTTATTATTACTTTCTGCTTTTTGTTTTTTTTAAGTCAGTCTTCTTAAGAGCATTAGCAAAATGTGCTCATATTCAGGATATTGTACAGCTGTTACTTTGAGAATATTGGCTTTTTTTTTTATTAAGTGAAATATGTTAGAATAAGTAACTGAAATGTTTAAGTTGATATAATGATTATTGTGGAAGTTCACTCAATTTAGCTTAGGGAGAAGTCCTGTGACAATTTATCATTTGGTCTGTAAAAAGTCCTCAACTGTTTTTGAGAGACAGGTCCTCTGTTGAAGTTTATCTAAATGTTTTTAAAAAGATGCATTTGTTTTATAATAATACATATAAACAACTGAAACTATTTGCTACACTGTTACCACATTACTGTTACAAAGCTAAATGAGCTCATTTAAAGTACCATAATAATGATAAGTGTGCAATAACATCATATTATACTCAATTGCATGACATCTGGGACTCCTTTGCCCCATTACTTTCCAAACTAAAAACCTATCATCATAAAAATAAAGTTATCATGGACAAAATAAGTGCATTACATTTTTTTACATTACTTTTAAAAAATCATTTAAGTTTTTCATTACTTGTTTCAGTGATATTCAGACCCAATTTTTTTTTTCTCGTTTCTGAAACGTTAGTTTCTTCTGTTTTGATTTTTGAAATACTTTTAATCAATTGCCTTTGAAATATTCCTTGCTTATTTGTATAATTAATCTTAGTTTTTTTTTTTTTTTGTCACCTCCAAACTTTTGATGTTTTTTTTTGTTTTTTTTTATTAACGTACATTTAAGTATAAATAAGCATAATTAGATTGCATGCACATATATATGTGAGTGTGTGTGTGTGTGTGTGTGTGTATGTATATATATATATGACTCATTGGAAAATAAGGTTGCTGAAATTTATTATAGATTAATAGAAATTGAAAATTGAATTTATAGATTAATCATAACAGATAGATGATTTTGCACAGAAGAAAAAATGTAATAATGTTAAGCTTTATGACGTGAGCTGAAAAGAAAGTTTAAAAGTTTACAACATGAAGAGTTATAACCCTTGCTGTAACATGCCAAATGTTGCTTTTTTTTTTTTTAAATATAATAAAAGGAAGGGGTGTTGTTAGAGACCCTCTATAACAGACAGAAAAAAAAGAAAAGCAGGATTTACTGACTAATTAGAGAGTTAACTAAGCAACAGAAGCAAAAAACACATTCACAAGATTTAGCCTTTCATCCCAACAGTTCTCCCTTCTGAAACAAAAAAAAAAAACCTCAGAAAATTGAATGTAATTTATTACTTTTTACATGAAAAAGAATTGTAACATCAAGCAAAGAAGAAAAATTTTAACATTTTTAATGCTTTTCATATGAAGGTCTGTTTAGGAAAATAGCATATTTTATGATGCCCATTGTAAAGTGGCTTGATTTAGATCATGCTTGGATGAAAATGTAACTAGTCTTCTTAAGAACTGAGGGACGGCCGGGAACAAAGTAAAATCAAAGAAACGTGCCTGCCCCTGGATTTCAGCGGTTGCAAGTTACACAGGGCTTTAATTTTTTATTTGTAAAAATACAAATTGTTTTCAAAGTTATATTTTATATTGAAATACACAAAAATAAGTTAATTCATGCAGTCAAATTAAATTGATGATAAATTTTGAGTATTATCATGTAGATCTACTTTTGTAGATTTTTCCCTCGTGCATGTAGATCTACTTTAACTAAGCCTCAAAAGGTGAACAGTATTTTCAGTACTCTGATGTTTATTTAACATGTTTGCGATTCAATCTTGGCTGACCTTCATAAAACTGTTTCACAATGATTATTTATTTACAAAAGCATCACAAATTTGCCTGGCTTTCACAAAGTAGAGTATTTTTTAAATTGGGTTTAAAACAATTGTAGGTAATAGTGGACAGTAAAATCGCGGCTGGAATAAGATAAGTTTGATGTGTTAAGAAATCCAGGACAAAGTTTTAAAAGTTGTTAGGATTCTTATTTCTCTCTTTCTCTCTCTCTCTCTCTCTCTCTCTCTCTCTCTCTGTGTTTGTATCTCTCATCCCTGTTTTTTTTTTGTCTTTTTTTCTCAAAAATATCCACACCCCTCTTACTCTTTATCTCTCTACTTCTTTTAAATTTAACCTTTGCGCTTCACACTAAAATGATATGTGGCAAATCGTGTACATCCATAAATGCTTTTTGACTATTACACTTGAAAACCTTTTTTTTTTTCATTTGATATCTTTTAACACTGCTTTTCTTTCATGTATTCCTTATAGACCTTTCTCTCCTTGTCTTTCAACTGTGCAAACTTGGTATCTTAATATTTAAAGTCTTGGGCATTATCTATCAATAGAAGGAAAGTAGATTATACCTATTATACTTGAATCCATCAACAAGAGTTGAAAGTCATAAAGTAGCATTTATGATGCCTGAAGGGAAAAGTGTTCCATAAACTTGGGGGGAAAAGCTGAAGGGATCACAACTTATGCATGGAATAATATAGGACATAAATGGATGTTAAAATGCCATGTGCACATACACAAGTACAAACTTTCTTGTCAGACACCATCTTCACCTGTCAGATTTTAGTCAGTATTGCAAGTTAGTGTTTTCCAGTCAATGCTTTACAAAATTTAGATCATCTACATGCCTCTCTGGCCTTTTGCTCATGTTTTAAATTACTATATAGAGCTGAGTCTTACTTCAAAAAGATTTCCATGCTAGGCGAAGTTCTTGCATTATAATATCATCACCCCTCCGCTATCCTCCCCAACTAAACCATATTTCTTTTTCTTTGTCACTGTAATCAGGGCCCAGGTCTAGAAGTGAGCAGCACACCTCGCAGCCGTGCTGCAAGCCGAGCAGGTCCACAAAGGGAAATGAGCCCTCTTCCAGGGGTTGACCCTAATGAGGTAGTAGCTGCATTGCCAGAAGTAATTGTCTGCGAGGAAACAGAGGATAATGCACAATCACTGCATGAAGAAATAAGTGAGTCTTATGTAGAAGGAAAGGGGGAATCTCCTGACATGGACATCTAAAAATATAAGTGCATTAGATCCTTCTCTTCTTTTTTTGCATTAAGATTGTCAAAGTTGTTTTTCTTTCAGATAATTGGTGGCATTTATTTATTTTATTTGACCAAGTATTATGTTAAAGCCAGCTTTAGTTAAGGACGTTTGAAACTTCAACTATTTTTTTTGGCAATCTGATGAATTATTTGTGTGAGATTACTGATGCATTATGCTTTACTATCTGCTCATAAGTGTTGTTTTTTTGTTGATCAATATCATTCATGGACAGAAATTAAACTTAGGGAAAGCTTTGTATACTCTGTGTAAAATGAATATGCATGTTTGTATTATAAAAATGATTTTTTTTTTAAATGGGAAGAATTGAAATAATTTGATACAGATATCTGTTTGGCTGTAAAAAAATCTTTCAGATGGTGCAATCTGTACCAAAGGGATATTGTCACTCGGCAAATATAACTGTAACTCATTTTATTTTTCTAAAGATGTCAAGGAAAAACTCAATCTAGAGTCTTACACATGTTGCGTTAAAGAAACCGCACTGAAAATTGGGCATTTGCTAAACTTACTTATGAATTAGCATATTAAGTTCACATATCAATTTATTGGGTTATAATAATATCCATCAACAGTGTTGTTTCTTTTCTTTCTTCTGTTTCTACTAGGGGTGAATATTGTTCCTCAGGTTTTTGGACATGGCTCTTAATAAACCAATTGAAAATATAAACATTTTTTCAAAACAAATTTAAATACTGTTACTAGACCTGTTCTTTCATGCATAATACTCAAGTGAAAATGTTGCATATACAAAGAAAAGATATGTGATTATAAATCTTTGCTCAAAACTCTTTACTTTATGCATAACTAGACAATCTTATCCTTTGCATTTATCTGCATTACAAAATTAATCAACAATTTACACTATGTATATGTGTTAAACTTTGTAATTATTCAAATGGATCTAACTTTTATACCTTTTAATATTGAAGTACATTATTGAACTTGCATTTATGTAGCATATTGTAAATGTGAGATTTTGTCTTTCTTTTTTATTTTTGCACTTAAATTGAATTTGCTAATAAATTACAATGTTATGTCCTCCTATTATCCCTCTTTTGGTGCTCTTATTTTTTTTTCAAGATAACCTTTTTATTTCATTCTTAATTTTTAAAACTAAAAACCACAGTTTATGACTGTTCTGTGATTCTTTTTTTTTTTTTCTGTATATCTTTTTGGTTGCATTTTATATTTGCTTTAATTTTACTTGAGACCTTAAGGAATGAATCTTCAGTGTCCACTGAATTTGAATGTATGTGAATGAAACATTTAAAAAAAAAAATGAACAAGAAACTATTACATGTACATAAATAATACGTTTTAGTAAAAACAATTACGTAACATTTATAGCTATCTCTTTACAAAGCTGATTTTTTTAAACTCTTCAATGTAAAAACATTTTCCCCCAAAAATTATCCTTCATTTGCCTCAACCAAAGAAAGAAAACTGTTGTTTAATTTCAGTAATACCTGAACGTTTTTTTTATTATATTTATTGATTTACTTGTATTTATTTACTTATATTGCACAATGGTTAAATTGCATCTTGAAATTTTATGGTTGTGTATTTTTACACGAGTGCTATGGGCACATTTTATCAAGATGGGGTTTTGATATTTTTTTCACTTTTGTGTGGGGTTTAATGAAAGTCAATAAAGTTTTTTTTTTTTTTTTTTTTTGTTTTTTTTAAATGAGAACATTGTTTGTCTGGATTTTGATCAGTAACAATATTAATATGTGTTGTATAGCCCTCAAATGGGACATATTGTGACAAGGATAAGTTTAAGACACTAAGACGACTTAATTATCAATTTTTTTGCATTCAAAATCTTTCAAAACCTTTGGAAAATCTTGTATCGTTTGATACCATTACAAATCTATAGATACTCCTCTCTAGGAAATATAAAACTATTTCTTGTAAAACCCATTAATCAGCTTATTGTCTTGATATTACACATATTATAAATCTTGAAGCTTGTTCCTATTATAGCCTTTCTTATTTTTTTTCCTACATTTTTTTTCTCTTTTTGATTTATGTGACTTGAAATGTATTCATTGTTAAAAAATTTAAATTGAAAAAAAAAACAAACAATGAATGTTTAGATTTCTCTTTTCACATCCTTTGTCCCGCCAAGATCTTCAAGATCCTCTGTAAGTGGAAAAAAAAAACATTTTGATTGTGATTTGGCCAGTTCCCCAAGAATCACTTTATTTCAGAGAGGCAGGGTGAATTTTGCACTATTTCATTGATGTTCACATATGTTTGTGCTGCATCTATTTGACACGGATACAAAAACAATTTTTTAAAAGAGATATTTATAAGCTGATGATATATTCTTACAAAATGTTTATATGTTAAAAAGATTAGGAGATATAAGAGAATAAAAGTCTGGAGAATATTTATTTTTGCGATTGGCAAATGAGAGGGGGAAAGTACACCTCTTAGGAAAAATGAAAACAGAGATTGTAAGCTCAGTTATTTATGAAATTACTTTTTGTTGGGCCTACACATTGGTAAAAGGACAATGCAAAGGTATGTAAGATTAGAATTAGTTTTAACAATCTATTTATTTATAATGACAGTCCCCAGTGTTAAGATTTTTTCAGCTTTGGTCTGCAAGTTATGACCTCATTCTATCCACCAAGAGGTCATATAACTTAACCATGGAATTGCTTTTGTTTTCGAATTTGCAAGTAGAGAGGTCATACCCTGTGATACCCGTGGGAAATATTAGTTTAATTATAGTCGTGAATGACACTTTTCTGTTCTGTTAAAACAGTGTTACTCGTATTAAACTTTTGGTCTGAGGGTTTTCATAAGAATTGTTTTTTAAGATTTGGTAGCCTCATAGTGGTATAGGCTGAAAGCTATGGACTACTAAGAATGCATTTTAAGCATTGCAAACATTTATAGATAGAAGAATCCTAAAATTAGTCATGAGGGAAATTTTTCTTGTAATTCCAATTGTCTGCTGCAAACATTACCACCAACCTGATGATAATCAGCAAAAAAAAAAAAAAGGGGGTGGGGGAGGGGGGCGGAAAGAAAGATCCGTAGTTTCTCTTCAGAAGCAATTGCTTTTTTTCTGTACCTGGCTATTTCCAGTTGAAAAAATTGTGAGTATTCGGCCAAACAGCACCCATTATGTTTTTTTTTAACTGCTGTGTAGAACAAAGCATCTAATTGTCTGGACTTTAACAGGCTTTGTGATATAAGTTACTTTTCACAAGCAAATCAAAATCTTAGAAAAATATTTTGTTACCTATTATTATTATTTAAGCATGTTATGGAAAAATAAATAACTATCCTATCACGATCATGTTTTCAGGCAAAGTAAGACAGCAGTTATTGGAAAACGTTTATAAAATAAAGTATATGAGTTCAATATGAATTGCATGCACAATCTTTTCATAGTAAAATTTTCCTAATTTTTTAGAGTGATTGATTGCCACTGTTGAATCAAAAGCCCTGAATTGCTTTTATTGATAATAGAAAATAGAGTTCTGTAACGATATAGCAACCTAAGGCGTGATATTTGAGTTAAAAAATTTGTGAATTTTCAAATGTTTATATTTCAAAGCCACTCGTTTAACTGATCTTTTCTTAAAGTACAATAGATTTCTCTTTTCGCAATACCCTTCCAGGCAATTATAATCATGCTGAGGTTGTATATATAAAGCATATTGTGCTTCAGACATCAAAAGTTACTGTTGATTCCAATAGTCAAAAACTCAATTTGCCTCACAAGGTCGCAAATAGTGCCTCTGCTCTGGGATAATCATTAATAACATCAATATAACACATGATTTTTTTTTTATTTTTCATACTTCTGTTTTGTTTTTCAAGTAAAATCATCAGTAAAAAATATTTTTACTTTCAAGTAGCAGAGGATGAAAATGATTGCCTATAATTTTGGGGGGCCGCCAATAAAATGCACAAAAACATGGATGTGATTACATTGCCTTCAAAGGTTTACATGAGTGTATTACAAAAATCAATAAACTTCTTGACAATTTTTAAATTTTATTCTTTAAAAATTGTTAGATATCAATTAACTAAGTATTTCCTTGGCAGCATTAACGGCATACCAAAGATAATAAAAGTGCTGCTCTTGAACTTAGTGCATCGCAAAGCAAAATCAAAATAAAAAAAAGACTGCATTGCAAGTTTAGTACGTAAATTTTTAAAGAGCGGTTCTTCTCTTATTAGCCTGTTTTCAAAATTTGATGAATCACTATTCTTATATGAGTCTTCAAAAATAAGTTACAGTGTTAGAAACTGATGCTAATGTGATGATTTCCCATTTTTTATAGACAAAACGTTAAGAATGAAGCAGTCTTGAATATTTTGAAATGTATTCTATAAGAATCATCAAAATTTGGCCAAGTTAAAATTTGGCATTGAGAATACCGGCTCCAGAAAAAAAGGCTATAAGTAGCATGAATTATGAAGCGAAAAGCTCGACATAGTAGAGTAAATGTTAATCCTAGCATAGACGAATGCTAAGAATTTGGATCTAACCAAGTACTATCCTAAGCCATTGAAAAAAAAATCCCCCTCCCCACTTTCTTTTCTCTCTCTCTCTCTCTCTCTCTCTCTCTCTCTCTCTCTCTCTCTCTCTCTCTCTCTCTCTCTGGGTTATCTTTCTCTTTCATGGAAGTAAAATTTCTTTTAGATCCTTCTATATCTAATGTGGGTAACTAATAATACTAATATGCAAGCAAAAGCCTTAGAAATGAAGTGGGTTTATGTCTACCTTGAACCAATATCCTCCAGTCTACACGATATAGAAAGAGGGTTTCAAGCCCTGAATCAATGCTACCTTAAAAAACAAAATGTTGGTAGCCTCACCCTCAATTAAACTTTAGACTCCAAATATTTTTTAAAAAAAAGAGTGAAAGTAACTAGGTATATTGTAACATATGTCGGGAATTTTTTTTTTTTGTTGCATCATTCTGAACCTTTATACACACACACAATTTATTTTTCTTATAGCGAGCAAGACAAAGGATGGTTTTGTAGGAGGAAGGAATCGTCATTCCACAATATAAATTCAGCTGAATATTGGGACTTTTGGTTCAACAATTTATTACAAACTTGGAAAGTCTGGTGAATAAAGAATGAAGTCGGTTTAGAAATAGAAAATTTTTCTTCAATGTTTGATATTCTAGATTTTCTTTCTTCATTCAATCGGCATCAAATTTCGCTAACTTAAAAAAAAAAAACAACAACAAAAAAAAACGTCATGTAAAGTATTGCCTCCCTTCTATCCATGATTCAAAGACAACATAATATATATGTTGCTCCCAGCTTAACCTTTCCTCCCAGTTATCGAATCGTCCGAAGTGTCTAATTTTCATGCACTCTAAACTAAGTGCACTCCCTCTTTTTCCGCTCCTTTCCCCGTCGCTCTCAGTTGCTCAAAGTTAAAATTTCTTCTATTTCCTTCCCAGTAAATAAACAGAAGACAATAAATTTGATTTGTTTTGTTTTTAAAAATGGACTTACTAAATGGAGCACTCGGTACAAAAACTTCAAGATGAAAGTGACGATAACTACTCTAGGTCACCAATCTCCTTTACGCTATTTAAAACTTATAATTATGTTTAATCTACAAATCATCTTAGAGTAATAACAAGTCTCACTCCTGAGGTTAATGGTTTTAGAAAATGTGTTGTTCTTTTCTGTAATTCTAAATGTAAGATTCGATGAGCTCGAGCAGAGTTCGAAAGGTTTCAGGCCGCATTCGAATGAATAAATACATTTTTCCTCACCCCTTGAAACCTAATTCAGAACATGATGATATTCTCCAAATTCACCTCTTCGTAGAAATGTACTATATGTCCAAAACAGTTCTTGTAAGAAGCGTTTTATTTTCATCCACAATAGTAAAAGTAGTTACAAAGCTTCCATTGTTGCCCTGAGCTGAATGATTGCCGACAATGCAACGGCAGGACAGTAAACAAAATACGGTATGTCAACATCACCGGGTGTTCACGAACGGAAAACGAGCGGAATCTTAAACGTGGCACATCCAGTTCTCTCCCATTGTCCTGCCGAAAGCTCACACTGGGAGGAGCTGGGTGCTGAGAGGGAAGCTGATGCACTGCGTTCATACCTCGTAACAGAAATGTATCGGCTCTGGAAAGAGAGGCAAGAAAATTTTCGTTAAAAAATACCCTCTATTTGTATGTGAAACGAATGAGAATCCAATATATACAGAAATTTGAGTACGCTTAAAAATAATATAAAATTGAAAAAAAAATCATTACATTAATCTTCCTATAATTAACATTGAGTAGGTTCTGCAGGCTTCATTTACTACGACAAAATGGGAAAACAGTACTTTTTTAAAGTTTGCATGAAGCTTATCTGCTGTTTGAATGAAATAAAAGATTACAGAATGCAATTTGAAAGAAAATTTAGAGTTAAAGTGCTATGTAATCCACCTGGTCCTTTAAACATTTCGAATTATGTTTGTTTACAATATAATTTCAGAAAACAATAAGTTAAGGAAAGATTCCTTTTTTTTCCCTCAAATGTTATGATAAAAAAAAAAATGGCTCGGAAGAGGTTTATGGTAGAAAATAAGATAATTATCGACACCCCCCAATAATAACTAAAAACGTGCTAGGAATTGCAATCGCAGGATTTTTTTTTCTTAGCACATTTTAGTAATCATTGGGGGTGTGGGTAATTATCTTGTTTTCTGCCATAAACCTCTTCCGAGGCATTGTTTTGAATTATAACATTTGAGAAAAAAAAAAAGGAATCTCTCTTTCAGCAAGTTAAGATCTACTTTGTCCTGATCCATTCGTCATTTGAATGATGTCAATGCAGAGAAACTGGCTATTATTGTATTAATTGAGCTAAACATATAAACATAAACATAGGGCTCTAGAAGTGGAAAGAATAACGGTGACACTTACGAAATGTAGATAATTCATGAAGCTTTTTCAGTTAACTTTTAGACTAACAGCGATAGCCAATGACGAACTTTTGAAAAGAGCTTGTAGTTAAGCTGAATTTAAATATAAGATTTTGTCTGTTTCTCATGTAATTAGAGAATGTGAAATGCACGACTCGTGCATAGAAAATCTAACCATCGGGAAATGATTGTTGATCTCTATACAACTAAAAAAATATTGCGTCGTTTCATGTTCACATCTACAAGAACAATTTTTTTTCTCCGTTCTCTCTTTTTTATTTCGTTGTCATAGGCTTTTGTTGGCTGCAGTTTGTCCAGCATAATCTACATCTAGATAATGATTTAGAAATGAGTAGAAATTAAATTTGACCTTCTCCACTTATACAGATAGCGAAAAATACTGTTTATATAATATATACTTTTTGGGAATGTTGGCCGAAATTCACTTGCCTGCAACGTAGTTAATCTGAGGCTGCGTAAAATCTGAGATTGAACTTAGAGTAATATTTAGGCTTATAATGCGAACTAAGCTCTTTTCCTCTTCCACCTTCTTCAGGTACCAGGTCAATGAAAAACATCGGTGACCATGGTTATAAATTTAAAATATTGTCTTCAGATAAACTCCGAAAATTAATATTAATCAGCATTTCACTTAAGCACTCTCTTTCTAGATTTATCTCTCCATCCGTTAACTTTTGCAGTTAAAAGATTGAAAATATTTTTGGAGGAATAATTAAGAGTCCTAAAATTTAATCTCTGCTGCTGTCGAAAAGACTTTTTTTTATGAGATAAATCGAAATCTAGCTTCTTGAAACAATGACTCTTTTTTATATGACTATGAAAATCTCAACATTCATTTGACAAATCAGACTTCTATTAGGCCTATTACCTTCATTTTTCTCTTTAAAAAGCGTCCAAATCCAGATAGCGGCTTAGTCAAACGTAGGTATTCCGAGCTCTTAGTTCTGTCGATGCCTCTTTGTTCATTAAATTCTTTTTATCTTCTGCAAGGAATTTTTTTGCTTTTGCCATTCTAATCTGTCTTTCATCATACAGCTTTATCTTCTGATGTAAGCTGTGTGGTTAAATATTTTTAGTTCAGTGGTTGTCATTCTTTGCTAATGAATGATCGGGAAGAATGTATTTTTAAGACAGTACCGTTCATTCATATTTAAGGAGGTCACCCCCTTTTTTTTAAAAACTTTCTTTTTGCAGCTACATCTAGCAATGTTTGACGCTCGTTCCTGATTTTGACCGTTAAAACTGTATCATCAATAAATTATTCTTATAATGCGCTTCATTTTATACTATAAGACCTAACCCATCGTTTAGATTACTTAGAACCGTTCACCATAAAATCTTAATAGATTCTTTCTCACAACAAATCCGTTTCGCTCATTTGATATTTTTTCCACCAATGTCTAAATTTTACCAAACTGTCAAAAAGTTTCTTACGTTTTTTTTGTAATAAACCTTAGAATAGTTAATAAAACATAAATAACACTCTTTATGCACTTCTATACATATTTTCATAGGTACCTGTTGGAATTAAATTTCCAAGCTATTAATTCAAGGGTCTCAGGGCGCCAGTAGTGGGCCTCGAACCAGCTATAAAAAGGTCTCTGCATGTCTGAGGGCGGTTTCGCTATCCACCATGCCACCAGCGCCGCTTTGTACGTAAATGCATTCTTCATATTCGTTATGATAAAGAGAGGCCTTCGGTTTTTACAGTCAATAAGAAAGCACGCGCGTGTATGTGTGTGCATGTGTGTTAGATTGAACCTAGAGTTTTGGGCGTTGTTGTGACCTTTAGGGAGCGAATTCGAGAGGTTTTTTTTTTTTGTATGATAATGTGTGGGGTTACATGAGCTGTCAGTTTTTGTGCTGAAAACCATAATAATGGAGAGTTTTGGACATTGTGACACAGTTCTAGCGTTTTGAGTAAATATTTTTGAGAAAGGGCATTTAATTCAATATGAACTTCTCCCTGTTTTGTTGATATATTTGTAGATCTATTGTGATTGCCAGAGCTTCTTGCCCTCATCGCCTGTTTTGTTCCAGTATCCTGGGATTCTTGTTTGTCGACCAGGTTCCCCCCGGCCTCTTCACCTTCTTTTTCCAGAAAAAGATTAGGTGATGCAAAATTTAATTGCATGTGAGATAGTATTTTTATATTCATTGATTTAATATCAGCTTGTATATACATGGGATCTGATATTTTTGTTTTGATAAAGCATTGAATTCCTTAACAGATTATTCTAATTCGTATATTTCGTTCATCAAAATAGTCTGAATTGCTCAGCTATTGCCTTGACTTTTTTAAAACTAGTCATCTCCATCTTGCTTTATGTAGGTGACATTTTTAATAGACCAAAAACCGGCTTGCGGTAGCATCTAAGAAAAAACCCTTATTCCTAATACCATCGACATTGCGAAGACGGCGTTTTCTTGTGCCTTGAACACAGTCAAACCGTTGTGAGATTTTGGTATTTCTGGTCTCATGCTCTTAAGCATGCAGTACGTGTTCTTAATTTTTCTAATAATCGCTCTTACCCCTTTATGGGGCTTACTATGTA
>BLXT01006878.1:2239799-2250593 GCA_019648995.1 Plakobranchus ocellatus | reverse complement strand
CCCCCCCCCCCCCCCCCCCCACACACACACATAACCGTATTGAAACATAGGGTAGACCTACGTGAAATGCACTAGTTGCTGTGAAAACCCGTTTTACGAAGGGGTAAGTGGAACCATAACAACGTGATTCAGAGGAAAGTACAAGAAATGCGAGAAAGAGAGAGAGAGAGAGAGAGAGAGAGAGAGAGAGAGAAAGAGAGAGAGAGAGAATGAGACTATGAGAGTACTTTTTATGCACGTATGATCATATCAAAGTTTTATGGAAAAAACTGTAAATATATACCTAATATATTTTTAAAAAATATTTAGATTTTCATAATTATATACGTGTATTAATTATTATTGATTTATTTATTTTGAGAAAATCGGCTCTTGTTTCATATATCATCACACTATTAAAGCAGGAGTTTTATTGTCTCTACATTCAGGAGCAAGGTATTCTATACTGTCTTTTTTGAATGATTAATTATTGCATGTGTTTCTCTTCAATTTTACACTTCTCAACAGTAACGCTATTTCAAAGTTTTTGTTGATATACCACCGTTTCTTTCGACCTTTTATCACAAAGAAACATAATTTGATGATCTTCAGTATTTATTTTGCGTATCAAATAATTTATTGTAAATAATTTCAGTCTAATCAATTGAGAATGAGATACACTTTGGGATAGAATACAATTTTGTGAATTCTTTGGCACAATAGCAATTCGTATTGTGTATTTGATTGTACCATTCAAGCCTGATGAGCTTTAAAAAGTTCTGTCAATGTATAGCTAATATTTAGTCAACCTTTATTGAATAAACCATTTTGAAATCAAATGTTGTGTTACAATGCAGTTTATATTCATAGGTAGGCCTAAACATAAGCTCTCTCTTTTCGTAATATTTATAATAATACAGCTACAGAGCGGTATGTAGCCCCCTTCTCCTCCAAACATAAAAAAAACCAAATTAATCTTTCTTGTATTCAATTTCTCATCCATATCCGATAAAATCTGAAACACACACACAAAAACATGATTATGATTATGATTGTGATGAAAAAAATTGATATTTTTATGAAGAAGTCTACATGGTGCGCGACTTCTGGGACACTCTATATGTATATACACACGTCGAAAATCTCAAATCCTTCTATTCTGATGGATTGGTTTATGCACATCATTTGCACTGCAGTCCATTTCTTTTGAAACATATCCACTCTAGAGATAACTCATAGTTCAATCATTATTTTCGCAATTTTCCCTTGTTCATACCTCGATACTGGTAGTGTGGAAAAAAAAAAACACAATGTAAAAAAGCAAAAAAAGAAAGAAAATTCTCCATGATCAGGGATAACCTTTTTTTTGTGTTGGAGGCTTATGGTGTTCCATTGTGAGACTAATATTTCCTTTATAAACAAAAGCAAACTTGTGCCTTTTTGTCTAAGCATTTAGAAATTGACAACATGAACTGGCTTAATTCACTCTGCCCAAAAATGAATTTATTCTGTTAATGAAGTTTTAAACTGTCCCAATTGTCAAGTAGAGACCACTTCAGCTTTTCCCCCTATATGTTGCCTAACAATCAACCATGTGACTGTGATAGATAGATCTCAGTCAGTAAGCCATAAGAAAATTTGCACAGTCATAAACAAAACAATAGCAAAAAATCACAATAAATTATATCTCTCTTAATTGTTGCGAAATTCACAACTAATTTTTTTGATGAGCACAGGCTTTTGTACAACATTAATTGCCTATAGATAAAAATCTAAAATTGGTTTTTAAAAAATCACATCTTGACCACGAAAATTAAGCTATTTTATTAGAGTCATTCCATCACAACTGTAGCAGGCCTATGTATAATTTTTCTTAAATTTTAAAAGGAGATGCTTTTTTACTTTTGAAAAATTTAAAGTACAAAAAAAACCCCATAATAATATATATGATTTTGCATTATTTTCATGTTTGCATAGATCACTAGCTCGTGGCTAAATAATGAAAAAACACTTGCTGTCCATTGCATTAATAAATGGTATTTGACACAACACCATATGTTTGGGACAATTTATGCTCTTTTTTGGGCTGACAAATCCAGATTCTGATACGCGTGAAGGTAAAAGAGATGACAGAAAATTAATTACCACAAGCCTCCTCTCTTTGCTTCCTTTTTCTCAAGGTTAGTAAAAGATAAGTATGAAAGATTAAGAGCTGCTGTGATCTACACCCAGAATTAAGTATCAAGAGCAACAGTCTAATGAGTTGAGTTTTATACCTGCTTGTGATAAGCTCTTCCGACTTTAAAAAAAATGAGAATATTTTGGCAATTTAAAATAAAAATCTCTGATGCTACGCACAAAATGAAAAAAGAATTGCTAACTAGAATTCTTACTTAAAACTGCACCATGAAAGATAAAAAGAGTTATGAATTTTTAGGTTGTAGATAATAACCATATTCTTGTGTGCATTAATTTGAATTAATATTTACTTGTCCATGAATCCTTTGGATCCTACAGTTTGAATCGTTTACCTGCATAATTTCCTCAGCTCCTAGTGATCTTGACCAATATGTCTAATTTAATGATGTAATTTTGGCAAAAAAGATGAGCAGTGTTTGTACTGAAATCAGCACTTTCATTTTTGAGTAAGTTAACAATAACAATATTAAACAGAACACAATAACAGCTACATCTACTTAATAAAACCAGGCATTAAAAAATGAAAAAGAAAACAGAAATAGAACTCTCAATATCAGTTTTATAAAATACAGTGTTGAAATCCAACATAGCATCCTTGACAAAGGCAATTCAGTTTTCATATTCATCACAAATTAGAAATACCTGTCTCTAAACCTCATCTTTGGGAGAACTAAATTAAGCATATTGCCAATGTGGTGTTTTAATTATTTATCTAGATTCTATTCTAAAATGCCTTAGCACAGATAGACATGTTATCGACAATGTCAAAATATTAGGAAGATACACTATAAATATCAATCAACAAATACTTAATAGTTCAAAAGCATAACTGACATATGTTCATGGCATAATACTAAATATATAATTTTAAAGGTTAAACAATGCTTTTATTTATGATCAACAGCGCTCAGAATTTTGCCTCCTTAGCCCTGCTTTGGTAAAGTGACCATCTCTGAACAAAACAGGCCAGTGCTCTTTTTCACAACCTTATCCTTGGACAACCTAACTTGCAGTTACATGCAGTCATCTCAGGTTATACATGAGCGAGCACACCCACATTTTTTACAATTCACCCATTACAAATGCAAACAGATTGATGTTTGTGCATATTTTTTTTTTAAATAACTCAACAATTCAGCTAATATATTGATATTTTGGGTAAAAAAATCATTTCCCTCATAAAAAATGCATGTGTATTCTTCTCATAATCGCTTTTTTGCCTGTTAGATAGTTTTTCATTGCTTTTTATTTTTTATTTTGTAAAAGATATTATGCAGCCCTCAAAATGAAACATAACATTTCTGTGGTGCGCTTTATACTTGAGTATTTTTTTCTAATTATAACAGAAAGCCATACAGCCATGTTAGACAAGCAGAAACTTGATTCGATTTTTTATACATTGTTTTTACTAGTTGTGCTCTCCACTAACAGGAAGCATTCAAAAGAAAATAATGAAACCCCTTTAACTTTCAAATTTACTCATGAAGAGCATGTAAGAAGATCTTGAAATAGCATCTCGCTTTTAATGTTGATGACTTCTGTCACATTAAAATAAATTAACGCTAGGAACAGGCTATTATTTATGACGTTGTAAAGCCTCAAGCCAAGGAGTTAAAAAAAAAATGATCCGCTTAGAATAAAGACAGATAGTTTGTTTATTTCAACTGACTTGGTTCAATTGTTTGACCATAATTACGCTAATATGTGAAATTATTTTTAAAAAGGTATAAAACCATTCATTATAATAACAGATGCAATTGGTGATTAACTTCAATCATTTAACTATTTTGTAATTCTACACTCATCCTGCTTGGAGACAAGTAATTACTGGGCTCTCCATTTCTTAGTGTGAACGTATGAAGGTATTTCTTTTATTTTGTTGGGTTTGGGCAGTTTCCTTCATATAAGCAATGCTGAAAAAAAAGTCACAAAGGCAACAATCATTAGCTGCCAAAGAAAAAAAAAAAGATTTGTACGGGGCCTCTGTTACCTCTATTTCATGGTCAGTGTACATAGTCCAGCTATAATAACGGACCTAACCCACATTGAAATAAAGATACCAAGTATGTTGTCATGCCAAAATTTATTTAAAAAAAAAAAGTCATGAGGGCGAATTCACAAATAAAACACAATATATCTACCTTAAGCCCAGTTAAAAAATCAGAACATAATTAAAAGAAAATAATAAAACTACATATTCAATATGACAAATGCTATTATTTCAGAAACTACAATAATGATCCATCACATGAAAAACCTAGCTAACCAAAAATCTATGCCTTCATAAAAACACAAAACTTCAAATCAGTACCTAATCATTTTTTCCCTTAAAAGCCATACTCAATTTTTTAAACCCACTATTTTACTGCCTCTGAACCATGTGACAAAGAAAAATCAAAATGCTTTCAGAATTTATTACGCTTTGTTCTAGAAATCATCAACATGTTGTAGTTACAAAGTTTTCCCCGACTTGAAATAAGAGAGAAGTCAGTATCAGTACCTGCAATAAAAATTAATTTCAGAGCTAGAAGTCAAAACTATTTAAAAATAAAAAATCAGACATATCCCCCCATGACCCCCCTTAAACAAAAAAAATAGACAAAGAAACCACTCAAAATTTTTTTAAAAAATGAACACCAAAAGTAAAAGAAAGACTCAGTCTGAGAATACAAAACAAAATATTTTAGGACCAGCCCTAATGAGTCAGATATCATAGATTTTATTTTTTTGAGAGAGAGATAAAATACAAAATATTTCTTTCTCAAAATAACATTTTTCCTTTAAAGTCGTTATAACTGCAAAGAACTGGTATGCATGATTTATCTCAATCCCATTTTTTTTCAATTGCAAAGCTGAGAGAGCGGTTTTCAGGCATTTGACCAGCTTCAATGAAAAAGTTGTAAACCCATCTAAATGTGAGTATGCTGGTGCAAAAATTAAGAAACTAAAAAAAGCTCACAAAACAATTGATGTTTGCACATGCAACAGATGCATCCTCTTCAATAAATCATCACTATGAAACTAATTTGAGAAATTAAGGCTGCTCCTTTTAAAAAAATGTATAAAATGAATTTTAACAAAAGAGTGAGCAATCCTAGTTCTAGAATGAATGTGTAAAAGGTTATAAAGAATAAAAATTCATACATTCCATGTGCAGTGTTTGAGTCTTAAATGTGAATAAAAAAAAAAAAAAGTTATATATATCATATCCGATTCTGCAGCTTTTTGTTGATCAATTTCCAAACTTTCTTGGTTAAAAAAAATTGAAATCTCTACAAATTGTACAAATGATGAATTTCTGTAACAATCAAAAAAAAGAACTCATTGATGCTAAGCCAAATGAAATCAAGCTTGCGAGTAATAAAAGCTGAGACTTAATTTGAATAATTATTTTGATTACTTATGTCATTGATATCTGCACAAGTTACAGCAATCAATTTGCAAAATTTTCACAAGAATATTATGTTTTACTATTACTACTACGCTACAAAGATTCCAATATGACTCAGTTTTTGCAAGGGGCTTGTTTGATAAGATTTCAACACAAATTCTGAGAATTATTTTAACATGTAAAAAAAGTGTCAGTTTTTTTCTTAGATTTTGTTCTGGTGGTCCCTTTCATTATGACTATCATATCTAGTGCCTGTGCAGTCTTAAAATACTTAAATTTATTTCCATAAGTGTTGTGCTTGAATATTTTTCTTCCTTCACCAACTTGATTATTACTTATTAACCCATTCACTGCTACAAGAATTTGCTTTTCTCAGTTATTTTTAGGTTCCAAAACCTCTGACCTTCCTTATGATACTAAATTTGTCGACCAAAAGCTAGAATTGCATTCGTATCAACAAAACTAAACTAGCTTTATAAGGTACGTAAAGTGTACGTACATTGTGCACATGACCCTGCAGATATGGGTATCTACACTGTATGTATATAGAGCAGAGAGCAGGTTAAGGACAAAATTTTACAAAGAAAAATATTATTACTATTGTTATATTGCATGAAACTGAATGATTCATAAAGAAGTAAAAAAAAGAATAACTCAACATCAATTTTACAATTTTGACATGCCTTTGGGCAAGTATTTTTAACGGGCCAGGGACGTGAGATATATAGGCAGAGAGGGCAAAAACAGGTCAAGATTATACAAAAAAAAATGTTAAAAACGTTCATACCTTTGATAGCAAAAATATGTTCTTTTCTTGATTGTGTAGATTGAAAGCAAGTCATTTAAAATCCAAATCATTTACTCAATGTTAAAGATGTTACTCAAGAAGTCATACAAAATGTGTAGCAATATCACAAAATGAGACCAGTAACGGTCCTGCATCACTGAGATCAACTCAAGATATTAAAGCAGAGAAGAAAAAATTCCCAATGCTTAATGTCCAGAAAATCTATAGCACGTCTGTAGAAATTTCTCTACATGAAGATGTAAATTATTTTCACTCCTCTAGTTAATAGCAAATCAACTCATTTTCTGGGACTGCTACACAAATGAATTTTAAGATGCCAAGACTGAATGAAACACAGCGTAGCATAACCACTAGAATGTAGGCTCCTGGCTCATGGCTTTCTAGTCGCAGATGACACAATGATTCATCTCAACCGTTTTCAATAGGGTGAAACTATTTGGGACTTTAAAAGTGATGGGCATGTGTTACCACTCCTGCTCACACCAACCACTTCCACATTACTTTCTTCAAGCAACTGAAATTGTCTGCAAAATTCCTGGTTCAAGACCTATGTCAGCCAGATCAGTCTGCTACAGTCTATGAAATAGAATACTCATCCAAAGGCACATGGAAATTGTGAAATGAAAGTGTTCAGTTGCCTTGCTATTATTAACCCATGCATCGTGCACACTTCATTCACTTATGCACGAATATAAACATTCCAAAAGCTTTTTTCGCATCCCAAATTCAAGAAGATTTTGTAAAATTACCAAAGACAGTTGAAAGTTCTTCATTCTTTATGCAGATTGATTATTTTAAAATTCTAGTTTTCAGAATCTGTAAACAAAAACAAGATTTAAGTTCTCTTACAAGTCATAATTTATTCATATAAAAACAAAAACATGTCACAATCAAGCACTACCAGCTGACCTACCCGACTTAGTTACTGTCAATACACTCAATATTGCTTTTAATGTTTCACAAACTTGAGAATGGCTGGGGCAATATTTCAAGAGAAAAAAGAAAAAAATGCATGCGGTTTTGATGAAACAGACATTTTTTTTAAATTCTAATGCAAATGCACCATCTATTTCAGTTGACTGCTTTTATAAGAAAACAGCTCACTTAAAAAGAAAAGCAAATAAAAGAAAAAGAATGCAAGTATTGAGATAAAGATTATCTAATACGAGAATAAATTTTCACTGACACATTAGTGAAAAAAGAATGAGTCAAGCTATTAAAAAAATAAAATGAAACAGACACGTTTATGACATTTCCTTTGCCAATCATAACAGCTAAAAAAAAAAAAAAATCTTAGCAGCTACCATGAGCTTTGAGGAGCAGTCTAAGTTATGTCAGGGAAGGCAGATGGAGAAAACCTAAGTAGAAAACGGAACTTTTATTAACAATCCTTGTATACAGAAAAGTTACCAAAAGAAGGATTTGATACAGATTTACTTGAGAATCTCACCGATGGTTGAAACATCTTCAGAAAAAATGGTTTTATCATCAATTTGCTTTCTCTCTCTAAGAAAGATGAACAATGCATGGGCACACTGGAATCTACCTACCTGTGGTTAAATCATCAACAGTGCTGTCTGACAAAAATGGTACAAAGACGAGGTCTGTGAGTGACTTGGAAAAAAAAAATGCCTGCGATAGACAAGGGTCCGGGGCCGCCTAAGCTAGGGGCCTAAAGGAGGCTTTGTACCCTACTCCCGACTTTAAATTTTATTGTTTTCAAAGGCAAAATATTGCCTCTCCTAGCGTCAAATCCTTTTTTACAGGTTGAAGAAAGTACTTATTTAAGACCCAGCTGATAAAATGGTTGCCAAATTTACAAGTCTGAAAGAAGAAAAAAATTTTTATCAAAGCCTAAAGGAAAAAAATAAAAAACCAAAGTGGTGAAAACATCATTCAAATCACAACATTGTTGATTCATTAAATTGTTCTTGAAAGACAAACACTACTGGCGCACAACTTTTAGAATCTGGGGCTTAAATTTGTATGCATCACATTCTACGGCTACAAGAACTTTAGAGAAAAAATATGACCTGGCCAACCCTAAAGATCCAAAAACTCACTGTTTGGTGGATTTACAATGCACAGTAGTCTTTAATCTTGAGAGGAAACTCACGATCTTACAAACAAAAACGATGTATGAATCTAATGAATATTTACAAATAAGCTTGACTGATTTAAGGTACGTTTTTGCAAGTTCTTAACCACCTTGGATTTAAAACAATGTATAGATAAAAAATGAAAGCATGGCTAGGCTATAAAAAATATCAGATTCCAAGATTAAAGGAAATGAAACTTTGAATAATCATAGACAAGAAAGTTAACCTTTGAGCAGCCTAGATGGTTATGATTTATACAAGTTTTCTGTACAAGCTTATCAATATCAATAAATTTATTTTCTTAAATTGAACAGCATTCCAAAGATCTATTATAGCCACCAGCTTTGCGTAACAACAGCTGACCCTTTGCCTTAATTCACACCTTTTTTTTTTAGTCAAAAATAATTATTCATGGCCCTAGGTGAATCAATGCAGAATACTCAAGATTTTTCTACAGTTAAAAGGTAATTTGAAAAAAAACTTATCATATAAAAAAAAAACCAAACATATATATTTATCTTTTTTTCTTACAAAAAAAAAAGAAGGCTGTTTAATAGAAAGTGAAAGTGCTGTAAAGGGATCTTTTTCTTAAAAGATAAGTGACATAAGTGATAAAAACACACTTTTTTTTTTAGAAGCCCTAATGAATTCAATGTCACAAAGAGAGGTAAAAAAAAAAAATTCTTACTTCATCATATCTTGCACAAATTTTGAAAACATGAAATTAATGTCACCCTAATGAAGCCCTAAAAGATTTCATGGAAAGCCAATAGGAAGAAAACCAATAACAAATTGTGCTTTTTGCTATTGAGAGTGATTTGGACTGGTTTCAGTCAGAACATTCTGGTTTCTCAGGAAAAGCACCATCGTTATAGCTGTGAGGTAATCTGAAGCTATATTACTCTATTAAGCTAATTATCAAATATACTATGAAAATAATTTCAAAGAAATTAATAAAAAATAAAAAAATAAAATAAAACTAAAATAATATTACTTGAGTAATTTCCTTAATTATTATCCTAAAACCTAGTTTAATACAAAAAAAAAAAACCATCAATGATCACCCTGAATGAAGCACAGGCTGCAAATAACACTTTTTTTTTTTTTTTCAGAAAAGACAACTTCCCTTTGCTGAGACCATTTTCAGACAATTAAAATGATTATGTTACATAAATTAAAATCTTGACCATAAAGAAGGCTTTTAAGGCTTTGCTGACTCAGTTTCAAGACAAAATGCCTCTCAAAAGAACATACTTAAACTATCCATTCCAACCTTAACATATCTCATATAAATTATATCACACATTTTTTTTTTTCAAATCATATCTGTGATTTCAGAGAAGAACATGAGCACTTCCATTCAAATACAATCATGCATTATCACAGAGGTTCAGTAAAAGAGTCCAGCATAGTTCCCGTAGAGACCTGCTGGTAAAGGCCCACCAGCAACAAACAAACGAGCATTCCACTTATCATAGCAGTGAGTGAAGATTGCATTTGGGTACTGTACATGGACAAAATGTTCCCAATAGTTAGCATCATGTTTCTGTAGAATAAAAAAGAGAGAACAAAATCTCACCAAAAAAAAAAAAAGAATTTTTTCACATTGCACTTTTTCTTTCCTGGGAAGAAGACACTAGGGAAATATAAAACAAGCACCTGAAATTATGCTAACTACACTTAAAATTTTCAAATCCTTTCCCTTTAATTTGCAATAAGAATGATGCAAGAATCTGCCACAGGGTTGCCAACTCTCTCCACAATAGAATAGTAAGATAAGCCTACAAAATTTGAAAGGCCTAATTGTTTCAGTTTCAATCATTTAAAGCTGTTCAAAATTTGAAAATGGTTTTAATATATCCCAAACCATTTCTGGGTGTAAAATATCTTTGCTTCTTTTTATTCTCTTTGTTAAGTTCCCTTCCTCGAAAATATACACAGACTTCCCCTATATAAACAACAAATCATAGTTTAGACACCAATGAAGAGTGTTTCTATTTATAAGGAAAAGTTTCAACAAATTACTTGCATTGCAAGCATGATCTTCTCATAAGGTTTTGCTAGAATAAAGGGAATCTAAACTGGGGCTTGTCGGACTCTCACATCAACATGTGTATTACTACTTCAATATTAAAACTCTACAGTACCAGTAGAAGGTTTAGCATTGGTGTTGAGATAAGATACAGCACACACAAACTATAAGAAAAAAAAAGGTGGGGCTTTATGCCTTTGGATATGATTAGGGTAAATTATCTACGTGCAAATCTTGTGAATCCACTAAAAAAAAATCCGAAACTTCAATTATTTCAGACTTGCCA
>BLXT01006878.1:2088647-2101383 GCA_019648995.1 Plakobranchus ocellatus | reverse complement strand
TTTTTTAATACAATTTCTATTGATGGAGCAAATATAAATCGATTGCTCTTTTTTGTTTTGTTTTTTTTAATTTTGTCATGATTGAATAGTAATTTGTTTTTTTAAAATTACGTCCATTTTAACAGCGTTTTAAAAGTCGTAAGTCATAAAAACTGTAAACTTGTAATTTTTTTAGAAACGTTGACTGTTTCTTAACAAAATCAACTGCCAAAGCTGTTGTAAAGAAGATCCTCTCTCTCCCTCTCTCTCTCTCTCTCTCTCTCTCTCTCTCTCTCTCTCTCTCTCTCCCCTCCCTCCCCCTTATTTGTCCACTTTATTTTACTTTTTGTTTCTTGAGAGTAATTATTGTGATAAGAGAGGAGAAAGTGAGAGAGGGAGAGAGACAGACAGAGAGGTAAAAGAGGTATGTGTGTGAGTGGGAACAGGAGGGGGGAAGACGGTCGGAGAAACGAGACAACTTAAGAGGTGTGGAGTGTGCGTTGAGATACTGAGGCTGTTTAATTTTTAATGACAATTTTATCGTATTCTACATCATGCTATTCTCCTTCATGTATTACTGCCAGTCTTAAACAATGTATATTTAATCATGCCCTAATTTAAGGCTCTAAGATGTAATTCATCAAAGTGAAAATGGCTGTGCTTGTAACATTATTGTGAAAAATTACGTTTATAGCCTCGCCTTTGGTGTATATGTCATGAGATGCATCTTGTCGTGATGGGCTTTGGAGATAAATTTACTTAACAATGTCACCATATTTTATACTTATTTGTATTTGTATACGTATTCTGTGTTTAGAATAAGCCTCTTTTCTTTGATAGAAAGATGTTCAATGGGAAAGAGCGAGCATTGAAATCTCTTAAAGGTTAGCCTTAAAATTGAAGACATAAACTGTGTTGTGCTAAAAAATGTACAAACGCAATTTATCTCAAAAGTGAACGCGTGGCATGAGAAACTAGCAATCATTAAAGTATTTGAAAAGAAAATAGTAATCAGTGACAAAATATTGTTTGAATTCTGAGTCACAGAAACACTAACAAGGTCAGAACAAGTTTGTTGTTTCATTATGAACCACATGTTCACTTGCGTGAACAATGCTAACTGTTTAAGTAAATATTCCTGTTTATGGTTGTGAAGGGGAAGGTCACTCATGCATTATTCAATCTTATAAATTCTACGTGAAAAAAAATTGATATGATAGTTATTGATTGTCGGCATTTATTATCCAATTTTACCTGCAATTGACGTTATCATTTTCTATTCATCCGTTAAATTGCAATGTGCCATCCTTCGTGTCGCTATTTCCTCCGGCAATCTAGGCGAAATAATGGATGGGCAAAGCAGAAAAGTTAGACTTTTATTCTGTTCAGGAAAGCCACATTTTCTCCAACATAAGATGTTAAAATCTCCCCACATTAAATCACCAGGCGCACAAAGCAAATCCTGTATTATCCCACTATCCACTTCAGTTGTAGGAGTCTTGAAGGTTTGGTCGGCTGTAAGCAATGTCACATTACAAAACAAAAATATAGTAGAGCAGACTTTAAGGCTAATTGGTTAAAAGCGGCAGTGCAACTGAAAAAAAACTGCAAAATTAAGTAGAGAGAGGAAAAAAGCGATCCATCATATAATTGTATTCGGTTCCATCTCACAAATATAAATTGATTTTCTTTTTTTTTTAATTCAGATAGTGTCTCATGTGGTAATGATTCTCACACACTTTTGATTTTCTCACCCTTCACAGACTAACGGGCAGCCAACGGTGAAGATAAAGAGACAGTAAAAGAATCAAACTTAACAGATTAATATCAATATCACTACCTCTCCTCTCTTTCTTTCTCTCATTCACTCTCTCTCTCCCTCTTTCTCTCTTTCCATCTCTTTTTCTTCCTTTGTCCCTATCTTTTCTCTCTCTCCTTCTCTCTCTAACCTTCACTCTCTATATCAATTTCTCTTTCTGTCTCTATAGCTTTCTTTCTCTCTTTCTCTCGTCATTCCATTCTCTTTCTCTCTCAATTCCTGTCCCTCTCTCTTTCATTTTCTGTTTCTGTGGCTAAAAGGAGCTTTTAAGAAAAGTAAAGATGACAAAGACAAAGGTCTGAGTGCATGGCGGCAAAGCCAAAAGGATAATAAAAACTGAAGTGAAAACTAAAATGCAGGTAATGAAATGTTTAAATATCTGTGAAAGAATCGAATTTCTGAAGGTAATAAGAGCATGTGCAGAGAAGAAAAGACAAAAGAAATGCAAAAAAAACGAGAATACGGTACGGGCAAAGACCCATTCAAAGGCAAGAATTATATTCTTGACCGAGAAAATAAAAAGAACCCAATATTAGTCTAAAATGATGCATTAGCTGCAAAATGGCATGATGATGGATGCGGCATACTAAACGCAATGAAGGGAAGGCGAAAAATAATGCGCCGGTGAATAAAAATAACAGCAGCCACAAAACAACCACAGATACAAGAGAAGATATTTTTAAGCGTAATAATGAGTATTGATCATAAAGACAGAGTATGAGTCTCAACTAAGATATATTGAGAAGAAGAAGAAGAAGAAGAAGAAGAAGAAGAAGAAGAAGAAGAAGAAGAAGAAGAAGAAGAAGAAGAAGAAGAAAAAAAAAAGTTTGTGCTTCACAGAAAAAAAACCTTGGGTAGTGATGTTTCAAACAATGGGTATTCTCTTTTTTTTTATATTCTTTTCTATATGGATTTGCCTCAATACTTAAATTTCAAAGATAAAGACGATATAGTCAGAGAAACATTTCGACCTCCATTTTCACTGTTCTTTCACCGGCGCTACAAACCCTCAATATCATGGTATGCATGCAGGCAAAGCCTATCTAGTACATCATGTACTTCGCCAATGACGATGCGCACAGGTTGGTTGGTAAGGTAGAATGCACTCCTCGCTAACTGCTTCGAGAAAATGATGTGCACCTGTTGATGCGCTTCAATTTTACATGTTCATGCTTTTAACCCTCATTGACGTTGATGCCGTTACCTGCTCTTTTTTTGGCATTTCAACCTAGCTCTTTAACTTTTTTCACCAATAATTAACGAGACGAGAGATGGATTTTCTTAACACTTGTCTCATCCATTATTATAAAATGCATTACGGTATCGCAAAAAAATGTGGGGATAGGGGTGGGGGGGATTCTGAAATAATCTACAATGCAAATAGTTTTTCATTAGAGAAAGTTATTTCTCTGTCTTTCAAGAAATTAAACAAAAAAAAAAAAGGTTGTTTCCCAGGTCGCAGCTGATTATAAAAGTTGCAAGGATATGATAATTTGTATTATATGCATATATATGTATGGTAAGTAATGTCTATTGATGATTGGTATTTGAAATAATTAATTGGGAAACTTGACCCTGAAACAAAATTCAAAAGCGACTTGAACAATGAGAGCTGATGGTTTTTTTCCCAAGAAAGTAAACGAAGAGTCATAAAATTTATACTAAAGCTTTTTCATGAAAAGCACGGATAAAGAGAAACATAAAAGATACATACAAAAAAAGAATTGAAGGAAAATTTTGACTTCACTAGGAGAAGTCTATTTATCTCAAATAATTTTATACTTTTGAGGTAAAGACAAACACAGAAAAAGAGATAAAGCAAAGTAAGGGAGAGAGAGACAAATAGAGAGAGAGAGAGAGAGAGAGAGAGAGAGATAAAGAGAAAGAGAGGCTGAGAAAGAAAGAGAAGGAGAGAGACTAATGAAGGGAGAGATAAAGAGAAAGGGAGGTTGAGAAAGAAAGAGAAGGGGAGAGACAAATATAGAGAGATAAATCGACAGAGAGAGACAAAAAGAGAGGGAGAGAGAGACTGTTAGACAGAGAGAGAATGAGAGATAAAACGATAGATACAGAGAAACAATGAGTAAAAAAAAGGACAAAGATAAATAAACTCCCAATCATAAACATTATTCATTCGCTCTCACAAAGACATAGCAAACAAAACAATCCTAATTTATTAGAGTAAAAAGTTTTCAGCGTAATTTCGGTCACTGTTGATGTATTCTTGTGCGTTTAATTGAGTTACCTAAGATAGAGTGTGTGTGGGAGGGGGAAAGGGGAAAGAAAGCGTAGGTGAATGACTGATATGGGGTAGCACAGAGAGAGAGAAAGAGAGAGCAGCAAACAATTAGATCTAAATCTGAGAGAGAAGGCTTTAAGCATTATATAGACAACGTTCAATGAGTACACGGTTCTGACCGTTGCTGTAATTGTGAGCGGGCGAAGCTCCTATAGCCGTACAAGCCAGACGTGTTATGGTGTGCTAACAGCACTCAGCTTGGGTGGACTTCACATAGGCAGAGGAAGGTTGAGAAATAAGGGGAAGAAAAGTTATGAATGGACAACTGACAGCTGGCACTAGGTGAACACGGATAATCTTGTCAGAGATTTACCTCATTATAATTGTTTAATCCTATGTTTCTTTTCAGCTGTCTATCCTTCAGATAATACGTGGCAGACACAAATTTGAACAAGATGACATATATTATTGTGGAAAAGAGGATTGTTCACATAGTTATGAAAACGATAAAAGTTCAAATTAATTAATAGATAGATAGATAGATAGATAGATAGATAGATAGATAGATAGATAGATAGATAGATAGATAGGTACACATAGAGACGGATGGTTAGTTAGTTATTTAGTTAGAAAGTATATAGTTTAATAGATGGGCAGATGTTTAGACAAATTGGATGGATAAGCAGGTTGTTAGGTTTATATATATATATATATATATATATATATAGAGAGAGAGAGAGAGAGAGAGAGAGAGAGAGAGACAGACAGACAGACAGACAGACAGACAGAGAGACAGACAGAGAGGGGGGTAGGGAGAGAGTTGAGAGAGAGAGGTAGATACATAAATTATAGATGCAAAAAAACACATAGAAAGTCATGAGTAGAGGGTATAGAATACAAAATGAATTTGCCGCAACGCAAGACATACCGGAACAGGTTAGAGTATAACCGAAAATGGTAGTATGACGTAATTGGAAGCAAATTATTCATTCACGTATAACTATAAAAATTTAACATAACAGGATTCACAGCAATAATAAGCAAAGGATAAACAAACAGTTGGGGCGAGTTGGGCCACGGGCACTTTCAAAAGAACTTTGATAAAGGCAGTAGAAGGAGTTTGGGAAAAGACAACCGCTCCAGGATAGTCAAGCTTGAAAGGAAACTCATGCTGAGATAAACAAGGCAACAACATTATTTTTTGCCAAGAAAGAGAAGGAAACCATTGGGGGGAAAAAAAAAGATGAAGAGTAACTTGAAAAGTAAAGACTGCCTATCAACAGGCGTGAGTACGCCTTTAAAACAATGTATGATTGCCCTATCGCAGTACAACGCTGCTTATAGAGAATCAAGACCTGTACAAATAATTTACATTTGGTAGCCAGTTTACGCGGCACGAAGGCAGGAAGGAGGGAAAGAAAATGAAAGAGGGAGAGAGATGTGAAAGATGAGAAACCTACGAGAAGAGAGAGAGGGAGAGACGAGAAGAGAGAGAGGGAGAAAAGAGAGAGGGATAAGAGAGAAGAGAGGAAAGAAAAAGAAAAGAGAGAGAAAAGAAGGAGAGGGAGCAAGGTGAAAGACAGCGAGAGAGCGAATACGATGAATTAGGGGTTAAGGTTGCTAACATGATGGAGAAGGAGGTTTACAAAAGATGGATGGAAACGATAGGAAGCGGTTTCCATTAATTTGCTTAAGAAAGCTGATAGAGCTTCTTGAAAAAGCAAGAAAGAATTAGAGAAAGAGGAGCAGCTGTTATTATGGTAAGTACATAATGAAGTTGAGAGATAAACTTGTGTCTCCAGTAGGTCTTATGTTTTTTTCTTTTTTTTTGTTTTTTTAACCTGCTTCTGTTATCAACAACCTTTCTAATTAATTGAAAAAAAAATTGAAAAGTATGTGATGTCTTTGGATGTAGGCCTAAGCTTAATGTTCTCATTTCTTTTGTGTGTGTGTGTGTGTGTGTGTGTGTACATATGTGCCTTTAAAAATAATACTTTTAAGAGAATTCTAAGTACATTCAAATTGCTTGCAAGTCTTTCAATCTGTTGGTCATTTCTATACATCTTCATACGTGATTCCTGAATTTTTTTTTTCTGATGCTTCCAAGATTCTTTATGTATGAAAACGTATCGCTTTAAACAGGTTTGTTTTATACTCAGTCGTACACCATGTTTTACTCACGTGTAAAAGTTATTTTACATTATGATTGCGTATGAGTACGGGTGATAATGGGCAATTCAACCATCATTTTTGTTTCGAGTACTCAGAACACCGTGGTGAGCGAACAATGCAGGAGCTTGCTTTTCCTGGATGATGGACCAGAACAGGGCAGCTATCAATTATGTCTAACGATGCTCTAACGAAGTGAGAAGCAGGTAATGTAGCTAAACGCTTACCATTTGGAGGATACAGGGGGTCAATTATCACCGGCAGCTATTTTTGGATGAAATCATAGGAACAACCATTTGTAGCATAAAACACAAAATGTGATGTGATAATAACTTAAAATTGTCTGTGATAATGGTCAAATCATTGCTATCAAAGTAAAAAAATTAAAAATAATAGTGAATTCTTAAAGCAAAACAGAAGTAAGTGTCATTTGTGAGACCAAGGCTGTTGTTAAAAGCCAAAAGAGAAAAGAATTCAGACTATTTCGATGAAACGATTGGTATTTCATCAAAGTGAAGTTAAGAAAGAAAAAAAGGTGTACTTTCAAAAAGGCGTTTGCCCGGTGCATGTTTTAGACAAGATTCCGACTCTGTGTGATGGAACGTCTGCTCTTTTGTTAATCTTAGACTTAATGTTTTATTTTCATAGTCATTTTAAATATCATTCCTCTCTCTTACCCCACTCAGTTAAAAGACGTTGTCTATTTTTATGCTGTCAAACATTCAGACGGAAAGTGAAATTGGGTAAAAGAAAGCTCGTTCTCGACATCGGTGTAAGTACACCAGGAGTTGTCTTTTATTTTTTCATGGAATGTGGTATTGTGAGATTGTTTTTATTTTTCTTTTCGCTTTTTTTTCTATTGCGATGTCTTAAAGGATCCATCAATTACTCAATTAGCGGTGGGTGGATACAGAAAAGGAGAAACAAGTCTTCGACTCAGAGAGAGGATCAAACCAGTTCCCTTTGCATACTATCATATTATGGTCCTATTGATCAGGCCACCTCTCACCGCGAAATAGCTCAGTATTAAAAGTCAATATGATTTTTTTTTTTTTATATTTCGGTAAATCAAAACAAGAGTTTTTATCAAAATTCTTTTTTTTTATTATTATTATTTTTTTTTTTTTTTTTGCTTTTCTTCAGTTCTTTAAATGCTTAGATTTGCATCTTTATCAGAAAGGACTGAAGACTCATTTTTAAGATCGAATATCTTTTTAAGCGCCCAACTCGATGTGATCGGCTAGGAGCTTTTATTAACTTCTATTGATCTCAGAAAACGTAATACATGGATTTTACATTGGTCGTATTACATTTGTTTTTGTCTGAAGTTGAACGCCCTCTAATAATTAGTAATAAGAAATAACTATCATCCTTTTCTTTCTGTCTATATTGACTTTAGCCTTTCTTTTGCTCTAGAAGTTGGAATACTGGTTTATAAAACGATTATTACATTTATATTTTGTCTAATACCAACTGCTGCCTAAACATTGAAAAAATTCGCATTGAAATTATTATCTCCCAAAAGGATTTATACGGATAAAAAGTAATATAATAATGGGATTTGGCTGAACTTTTAATCATCAGGAACAACGGAAAATCAGATGTAAAAAAAATATATATAATTTGTTTTCCACTGATCCTCCATATTTATCTTCATAAAGATTAGGATAATAATAATGTCAGAAAAGGCAAATAGAGACTATAATTGTAACTCTTTGCTTATACAGAATTTCAAAACAGAAATCTAGAGCTTCAAATGATCAAAATATTCTGGCCTAAAATTAATATCGACGGCTCGAAATTTTTCATATGTTTCATCCTCTCTCTCTCTCTCTCTCTCTCTCTCTCTCTCTCTCTCTCTCTCTCTCTCTCTCTCTCCCTCCCTCTTTTTCTCTTTCTCTCTTTCTCTCTTTCTCTCCCTCTTTCTCTTTTATATATATATATATATATATATATATATCACTCTATCTATCTCTCTTTCTCTCTCACCTTTTTAGTAAAAGAACACAACCACCAACTCAAACTTATAAGAACAAATTACACAACAAAGACTATACCTAACAACGTTTCACCTCTAAAGTTTAAAGATCATCATTAGAAATAAAAAAAAAAACCTTTAATGAAAAGCAGTCTAACAAAATATATATATACACACATTTATATATGTGCATACACAT
The DNA here is from genome assembly GCA_019648995.1 of Plakobranchus ocellatus. Lineage (NCBI taxonomy): Eukaryota > Metazoa > Mollusca > Gastropoda > Plakobranchidae > Plakobranchus > Plakobranchus ocellatus. The sequence continues at coordinate 2,093,000 of BLXT01006878.1, read as the reverse complement.
ATATACACATACATATAATACACATAATATACACAAATATTTGTGCACATACACATAGACCTACTTACGCACACAGTTAAAGAATTTATGTAGTATAAACTATATTATAAGAATTATTAAGTGCCCATTCCATCATCGTATATATATAATGGTCTCTCTCTAACTCTCTCCCTCTCTCTTTTACTCACCCCTCTCGAATTATTAAATACGATTAGCGAGTTCTAATTGAGCAAAAAGGTAAAGAAAACAAAGAACATAAACTTTTAAATTAACAAAGTATTGTATCAGTACATACGAATATGAAATTATAGGAACTAGTCTATCAGGCCACAGGTGGTGGGTAAACTACTGCGTCGATGAAGAATGGCGTAACGTAAATGTATGGGGAAAGACGACTGTTCATAAATGTTTGTCCCTTGTGGTTCTGCATTTATTAAACAGTGAATTCAAAACAAATGTCATGAATCTTTGCTTAGCGAGCATCTATGGTATCTTATATGTGATTGTCATTTTTCTCTTGATAAAGCCTAAAGGGGGAAACGTTGCTCGTATATTCTGTGCTGCTTAATTTGTTTTTATAAGTTGTAGTTGGTGGTTGCATTCTTTTACTATATCTATATCATTTCCTTCAAACATCATTGCATCCTCAGGATCCTCAAACTTTCTTATATGTTTCTGGGAATGCGGTATTTGTATACGTTTTTTTTACTTTTCTCATATTTACAATGGTTTGATTATCTGAATTTATTTTGAAGAACTATTTTTAATTTTTAAAGGTTTTTGCGATCTTTGCAAAATGTTTTGAAATATTTTAGTAGCAGTAGCAGTATTAGAAATAGCAGTAGCAGCAGCAGCAGCAGCATTAGTACTAGTAGTAGTAGTAGTAGTAGTAGTAGTAGTAGTAGTAGTAGTAGTAGTAGTAGTAGTAGTAGTAGTAGTAGTTGTTGTTGTTGTTGTTGTTGTTGTTGTTGTTGTTGTTGTTGTAGAACTGGTCAATCAGTGGATGGAATGCTTATTGGAAACCTCCACCGTATAAAATTCATGCTGGTACACTTACACTTACAAGATCTTACACAGCTAGATGTCCTTGCTTGAGGCATTTAACATTCACTTCAATAATCATTCAATTTTATCAATTTCAACATATGTTGTTAATTGCTTTCTTTTCTGTGAATCAAGACGCATATGGATCATTTTTATACTTTTTTAAAATATAATAATGAATGATGTGAGTTGTTTTTTAAGAGCACACGTAGAAATAAATATCTTATCTCATAAAATCATATAATGCCAATCAATTTTTTCTTCATTTTCAACTTTCGTTTCAAGCAAAGGTGGGTGTAATCAAATTCCACTTACTCGTGTTTAGAGCATACAAGTTGCTGTATAAACCGTTCTACGAACGAAAAAAGCGGAATCGCAACACCTTGATTCAGAGGAAAGAAAAAGATCAAGAAAGAGAGTGAAAGAGAGAGAGAGGGAGAGAGAGAGAGAAAGAGAGAGTAGTAGTCTTAAAGTGCAAGTAATGCAAATGTCGAAATGAGATGCCGCTTTAAACATTTAGATTTAAGAGAACTTTAGAATCTAAATCTGAATAACATGCGCTCCGCATGAAATAAAATGAGATGCCGAAGTATTCCCGTATCAATACTATGCATATATATTTGAGTGCTTTAAATTTTATGGGTTTTTTTAACTCCTAAACGATTACAATAATGAATTCCTACCAGCCTGCATCTAAATTCTCAGGATCAAAAGCTTTAATTTGGTCTTGAATCTAAATGGACACAGCATCATTAAATTGAGAATCTACAATTAAAATAACCAAAATAATAAATAATGCCGCTTTGCTTACTTAGAATACAGCTCAGAATAAAAGAAAAGTTATAATTAGGCCTTGGATCTAGTCTATATTCAGACATATGTAGATCTAGATCTAATGATGCCTTGATTTATCACCTAGATTTCAGACCCTCGCTTCCAATAAGGCCAAGAATGAAAGCCATTGATTTGTATATCTTTACGGCCTCAATGTAAACAACCATTAACTGGAAATTTATACATTTCAATTTGTTAGCAACATGGTTGATCGTAAAATTCTAAGTTATATTTTGAGGAAACAATATAAAAACAAAATTAGAAGGAGTTAAAATTTGGAATTCTAGACCTAATTCGTGCGCTCTTCCACTACAGCCTATCTTTCATACAAAATTCGAATGCATTCTGTTCAGGAGTTCAGAAATTTAACGTGACATAAAATTATTCAAAAAACACAAATATATATATTATAGATGTGTAACGTTCATGAAACATTTTTACGTTAATTGCTTCTTTTATCTTTTAGTTATATATTCGTCATTACTGAATTATTTTTCATTTGGAATTCGTAAACTTTATAGCAATTGATACTGTCAACTTTAGTCAGCCAGGAAAATGATAATTATACTCGAATTGACATGATTAAATAAGTCCCATGTGAGTCTTCGAGACATAAGTAGGTACAATAATTATAAGTACACACCCACAACTTTGGTTAAAATTCCAACTCTTAACGATCAGAGGGTTTGAGTGTCATAGTTTAAGAGAAATACAAAACTATATTGCAATATGAGAGCTGGTATCAATTTTTTATACCGTTGCTGCTCAATAAAAAAAAAAAAAAAAGCAAAAAGGTCTTTTTTTCTATTTTGTTGCCATTTCGCCAATGTTTTAATGGGAGATCTTTTAAGCAAGGAGTTATTGAGAGTTATGTACCAAGTCAAATGAATATTATTTTAATTTTCAGCTCAGATTTTATCTGTAAATGTTGACTGATTATCTGGAAAGTGACAGTAATGATTTTCTATATTGTTGTATTTTAGTTCTTAGGTGAAGTAAAAATGAATTTGTCTTTCTTACTCTCTTTTTCCCCAGACTCTCTGCGTATTGTTCCTCTCTCTCTCGTTCTCTCTCTCTCTCTCTCTCTCTCGTTCTCTCTCTCTCTCTCGTTCTCTCTCTCTCTCTCTCTCTCGTTCTCTCTCTCTCTCTCGTTATCTCTCTCTCTCTGTAACTCTCCCGTTTTTTCTCTCTCTCTCTCTCTCTCTGACTCTTTCTTTATTCTCACTCTATCATTCACACTCTCTCTCTCTAACTAATCTCTTTTATTTTAGCCGACTAAAGGTATATTTTCTACTCATTTTATCTTCACTCATACATTGTATCTGTTGATAAATTCATGAGCGAATATTTGCGTAAGCTTTACTTCCCCCACCCTTGCCTTTGATACAAATTACTTTCTGCCTCCTTCTTTGGCGCCCTTACTAACAAATCTATCCTTCTCCTGCCAACATGTTTTTTTTTTTAACAAAGTTCAGCTTTTCTCCAGCCTATTCTTTATTTTGAACTTACATATTTTAAGGCATGTCTTGTGTTGGTTCTAATGTCAATTTTTTCCCGTCACAGGTTTAGAGATAATTTTCCTCTCATTTCACCTTAATGGACGACTGGTTACTGGTAATGCCACTGTTTTCTCTCCTCTATTTTTTCCATCTTCATTTTTTTCTTCATTTAGAACGGCTTGTGGGTTTGGTGAGGCTTAATATATATATATATATATATATATATATATATATATATATATATATATATATATATATACTAAGCATCTTCTTAATAGTATGAAAAGAACACAATCTATTGGTGTTCATGCATTCCCAAATTTTCGCACATGCAACAGTTGTCCAGGGAAGGAAGTAATATCGATTGAGATGAGCAAATATAAGAATAGGTTTGGGGATTAAACAGAGTATGTAAATACTATACGGGTATCATTGTATCTATAGTGTTTACTCACATTTTAACTTTATCCCAAATGAAATCGATATTTCTACGATTCAAAGTAAAGAAAACGGTGAAAGGAATGTTGTTTTTTTTAATCTTCAATTCAAATGTGCAGAGAAGTGAACTTCAGCTTCAAGGCCCCCGTTACGCAAGCCCAAGCTGTTTCCTGTGCCCCCAACGCACTTTAAAACCCATAATTGCGCTGCAAAGCTGCGATGACATTGCATGATCAGGAAGTGCTTCCTTTATGTCTTATTTAGAATACGCTGACAACTTAATTGGTGGAAATTTGAATTGAAAAATAGTGCTATTGATTTAATGACAAATGACACGCAGAAGCAAGGTAGCAAACATTGTGAGGAGTCATCAAGTTTTGATGATCTATTTCTGCCTGGAGTTTAAAAAAAAAAAAGAACGGATGGCCTCTATGATCCGACCCAAGCAACTAGACTTGACACGCGAACGGCTAATTTTTTTTTTTACGTGCACCTTGGATTGCGTCTCAGAGAGGAAACTTAAAAAAAGGAAAAAGTG
>BLXT01006878.1:1991557-2002725 GCA_019648995.1 Plakobranchus ocellatus | reverse complement strand
GGGGGGGGGGGGGGGGGGGGGGGGTTAAATTACATTAAATGTGATATATCGACTAAGGGCTTTCATTTCGCCTATGTTTTGTTATTATAAGATTTGGGTCCTAACCTCAATTCTTTTATGAATTCGTGGACCTGGACCAAGATCTAGATTCTAAATCATAGTGAAACTTTATGTACCCAGTTAAGTCCTCTCTTTTGGTTGTCGCACTTTTTTCAGTGCATGTTTTTCATACAGGTACTTATTTGAGCATAAAACCAAATATCTTGGTTGTACACATTGAAAAGTTAGGTTGTGGAAAAGCAAACAAGCCGCCGATTTCGTTTTTTCAATATAAAAGTTTTGAGAAATGATAAAATTTGGCTCCGTCAGTTCTAAGTAACACTATCACTTACTAATTATCCTGAAAATTTTGTAATTCTACGTGTAGTGGTTTTAGAGGAGTTGTTGACAAAATTTTCATGCAATTAAAAGGCTGTTGGTTCACAAGTATCTATTTGCAGTCCTAGCCAAAAACTAGGTACATAATCAATATGTATCTTCTTTTTTTTTTTAATCTGCACCCTGAGAGTTCTAACTGCATGTGTTTTTTCTTCTTCTAAATTTAGATCTAAATCTATATTTTTTTTCCAAAGAAAAACAGACAGAACAATGTCCCTATAATTACATTTTGATCCATAAAAATAATATAATTACATTTTGATCCATTAAAATATTACAATTTAAAAATCAAAGACAAAAAAACGATGGTAATGAACGTGTGGTGATTTAAACACGCAGCTTTCAATAATTTTGTGTGATCTCAAGTTCGAATCTCTTACAGAAAAATTCATATCATTAAGCAAATAAAATCGCAGAGATATCAGTCAAGAGGAAAAAATCTAAAAAGGAAAAGGTATATCTTTGATCTCTGGAAAACTGAAAGCTATCAACTATGATAAATCAGCTCCCTTGTTTTGAGGCCATCAAAGATAAGTAATAACTGGGGGGAAAATTGGTGCAAGACTGTCAATAATACTGGAAAATAGTTAAAAATCCATCCACCATGAATGGTAGCAAGATGAGTAAATTGTTCATGTCCTACAATTCGCTTGAAGGAAACGCAGAGGATATATTTTTTTTTAAATAATGCATGATGCAAAATACTGATGAACAAGTTTTGCCTTTTTCTTATCAAATGACTCTTATAAACGAAATATCATCGGCAACCATCAAAACATCTTATGCTTTAAAAATGTAAAAACTTATTTGTTGAGTTTTTTTGTTTTTTTGTTTTTTTTTTAAATAGATTTCTGCATTTGTTAATTTCATTTCAGTACTTCACCATTTCAGGCCCTCTTGCAGTATAATATTACTGAAATCGTTAGTGATAGGCAGCTCTGAAAATGCGTCGTTTGCAAAGTAAGAATTCAGCGTGATCTTCTGTACTGAGTATCAAAATATGTATTTAATTTTAGACAGATGTAAACAGAGAAAGTTAGAGGAGTGCCGAAAAAGAGAGAAAGAAGCTCGACCTTGCTTACAATAACCAAGCTATCGTGAAAAATGAATATACTTGAAAAGAAAGATGGAAAAAATCTGTAGTTCTGCCTGGAAAGCTTGGGGCTAGAGCTTTAGCTGGTATATTTGGCCTACAACCTGCATACAAGACTTTCCAAAATCTGAAAAAAAAACAATAACGGAATACATGTATTTCAGACAGCCAAAAACAGTTCTAGATGGATTTCGAGTAAAGGGAACGAGTAGCTAGGTAGAGGAAATTAATTTTCTCCAACATAGTGGTTAAAAGCACTCTGCAAAGATACAGTTGCACTTCAACTGAAAAAGGTGTGGGTCTGAAACTGCACCATCTTTTAAAATTTGTATGTGAGACAAACAAATCAATCCTCGTAAGACATTCTATGTGAAAAGAAAAATAGGTGAGAATGAATATTATAGATTAAAAATGTTGATGTATTAAAACTTATCTGGATGCTCAATGTATGTATTATATATGCGACTTTACTAATGTTTATTTCATACCAAAGAAATATGAAATTGTTATTTTTTTTTCAAAGGTGTCATTTATTTGTAGAGGCTTTTTTTTTATCAACACACCATTTGATGTACAGAGGAAAATAAGTTACCATTTATAAGGCAATGAATATGCACTGAGTTATTAAGCACTAGAATTTTAGCATCTTTACAGTCCAGCATTAGAATTCTCATCAACAAAAGCTCAATTGTGCATTTCTTATTGGCCCTCACTCCCTCTGAAAAATATGCGCACATAACTTATTCACTGGTAATCTAGGAACTTGCAGCGAGTCAGAACCACTTTAAACAATTTTGTCTAGTTCACACATAAAACTGCCAATTTATGCTAATTAATTTTTGCTTGGATCTACGAAAATTTGACCAACATATAACAATATGCCACTATTTTTCAAGAATGGTCATTCTTTCTATTGTTATTATTATGCTAAGTGTAAACCAACGGCTTTAAAAGTCAATATTTTATTCTGCTGATCCACTTTTGCTGAATGTGAGTATTGTTTGTTATGAATTGACTCTAGATCTAGACTAAAAACAGCTGATATTTTAATTCAGCCTTCTTTACTTGTCTTGCAACATTCGATCAAATTTTATGTCAGCATCATGTGGACTAAAGCATGACATGTTATATCATTAGCTATTTAATAGGCTTTTAGTAGCAAAACAGTTTACAATACAAAACAGAAATAAATCGCTGTCATCATCACTACTTCTCTTCTTGAAGATTATATTTATTTATATTATTAAATATAAATACTCTAATATTCAGGGTTAAAACCTTAAAAACATGCGGTGACAAATAGCCAAAATGTATCCCATTCCATGTTAATAAAAGTTTTATGTTTGTAGAGAACTACCATCACTTAACTCATTAGACATTTTAAAAAGGTTCAGCAATATTGCAGTGATGATCATGATGTTGATGGTTATTGCAATAATTATAACGATGTCAATGCCTTAACGCCCTCAGATGAATGAAATACCAGATATAAGAAGTTTCGTGAAAAAAGTTATTGATGTAATTTTTTTATCCCTTAAATTACTTTTTTTTTTTATCAAAGATATTACTATCTTAGTTGGGCATTCACTTGAGTCTTTCATTATGCCTGTTTGGTCCATTCAAAAGTGGACATATAAAAGCTTTGTTCAAAAAAATAAAAATTCACATATGAAATTTCTGATATGCCACTCATGTGGACTAGAGCAAGACATGATATATCATTAGCTATTTAATAGGCTTTTAACATAAAAAGAAAAAAAAAACACACACACACAGAATAATTGTGGTCAAATCAAAAGGCATTTGTAAATACATATTGTTGTATTTTTTTGTTGTGTTTTTAATTACCAGGCTTTTGTATTCCACTAATCTTGCTCAATTTGTTTAATACCGTTTTCCCCTAACTATTTATACTTATATTATTATCAGCCTGCAAAAATATGATTTATTCTCTTTGTAAAGATAGCTAAATCTATTCTATGAACCACTTTTGCTTGCCTGTTTTTCGTGAAATTGTTTTCCATTAAAAAATGAAATTATATTTTTGTGGTATGTGCACAGTTTTCAGTTATATAACATGTCTTACTTCATCTTTGGTAGAATAATAACTGTATAGTCAAATTGAAACTCTTACACTATCACAAACAGCTGACAAAAATCATGAATGTTTATTCGCTTTCAAATAAACTATGCCACTGGCAGTTCTTGAAACCAACAGAAACTTGAAGTGCTCATTAAGAATTTAGATCTGTACTGAATTAATATTTGTAAAAATTTGATTTTCAAAAATCAAGTGCTTCAATATTTCACAAATAAGAGATGATAAACTTAGGAGAAGATTCCTAGCTTCAAATGGAAGTAAAAGTAAAGTGGGTCCCACATCTATTCCAAGCATTGGGGAACCAGCGTAGGTTTTTGATTGTTCTTGGCATACAGTATTATGAGCTAGTTTGCCATTGCTTTCCTTGCTGCATTTACTTTTGCCAGGACTTAAGAGACCCAGCTAACCATTTAGTGCTGGATGGATACAGATGATACATTTATTTTGCCTGGCCTATGTTTCGAACCCAGGGCCACTGACTTGGTAGCCAGCTGCCCTACCAGATGAGCAACCGCTCCCCCCTTTCTTCAAGTAATAATCTTTTTATCAACTAAATTAAGTTGAATATGGATTCCTTTAAATCACAAATTTGTGGAATGATTGTTTTATCGTGCCAATTCTCTCTTTATGTCTTCATAACTTCTACTCTTTTGTGGAACTATTTTGTACTGATAAAACAGATTGCCAAACTATTTGTCATCAAGTTATATAAAATATCCCTAGATCCATAAGAGACTTAGCAAACTACCACTAATTCACACTCCACCTGTAAGTCTTGCATCATTAAAATTTCATCAAATGATAGACAATATGAATAAACTTTTGCCATACACAATCATTCACTAAGCCTCTCCCCTCTTCCCTGCAAGTGCATTCCCAGTAGATAAGTCAACACTAGGTCTATACAGAAGCATTGGTTATCTTAAACAAGCATGACATGCTGTTGCTTCATCATGAATGATTTACTCTTTTCTTCCTATCCCTCCTGCGCTCTACCCCAGTAGACAACAAGTCCAGCTCTAGTTAGCACTGAGTGTTAATGCCAATCATAGAAAGGCAAGACCTGCACCCTTCTTCCTGTCCCTGCCACAGTCCCTGATAAACATAAGCCCCAAATTTGAGTCACGGATGATTAAACAAACAAACCTGCCAGGCAGAGCGATGACAAACAGTGTCAAACCTGTCTCAGCTTATGCATGTTTTTGCTCAGTCACAGTCACTATCACTAAGCCAATTTCTAGATGTGTCAGGAAAAAAATCAATTTAGTTTTGAGGGCAGACAACCAAATGATTTATAAAAGCCCAACTAGATCTGATTTCAATGCTTACGCCACTAATTTTTTATACAAAACAACTACATCAACTTTACTGAGCCTGCTACGAACTAATCTTGATCCTTTAAATGTTTTTAAAGGTCTGAAACGTTAGTTTTAAAACCATGGGTCTAACGATGAGAATACCAGACTGCCTACAGCATCTGTACTGACCTAGATCTTTAGCTTGCCTGCCCTCACTGCGCGTTAAGGTTAGGTCTTTGCATAGATCTCATTTCTCCACTTTATCTCAAGCATTACTATTCATAGGAATGGTAATACATACACAAAGCAGCACAGGACAGTCCTTCACAGCTATCGGTATTTCATTCACAAATTCACCATAAATACAATCTTTGCTCTCAGTCTTAGTTACTTTAGACACAAACCTAGACCCAGTTAAACATACTTAAAATTTCCTTTATTAAGTTAAAACTTATCGTGCAGCCAAAGGTGAAGGCATTCCCTCGATAAAAAGCCCATTTATTGTTTCCCCTCTTTCTCAAAAAAAAAAAAAAGAAAGAAAGAACCAAAAAATAAGACAACAAAACTTTCCTTCATGAAATTAAGGGTGGTGACATCCATGCATGCAATGAAGGCAATGATCAGAAGGAGTAACTGTAGTTATATTTTGTGTTTTTTTATTGTGAAAGTCCACTAAGTAATTCATACACAATATTTTCAAACCCATTTATTTTATCCAAAAGTTTTGAAGGATCTGTGGTGGACTGTATTAAACAATGGGCTACATTTATAATGTAAAAAAAAAAAATTATCTTCTTCAATGGTCAATTTGTTTTCCTATCTTTCTTATTAGATTGTAAAAGGCTCATTTTAAAAAAAAAATAAAACCTTATGTGAATTTGAAGAATTCTGAGTTTTTACTACCTTTTTGTCACTAATGCAAAAATGGCCGCAGCCACTTGTGCCAGAATTACCCTGGCTGCCTCACATATGCTCTACATGTATGCAGAAGGTAAAAATATCAAAAGATAAAACATACCTCTGTCCAAGTATTAGTTTGAGGGCAAAACATATAGGCATCTTGGAGAACTTCACCAGACTTCGTTTTTCCACCATAAAGAAAAACTTTTTCTTCACCTGAAAGTTGTCAATATTTCATTATTTTTTTTTTTAACTGGAAATGTCAGGCTCTTCATTAGAGCATAGTGCATGGATCCAAGGTTATGACATGTAAAAAAGTTAAATGGAGATTAAATGAGGTCTAGCAAGTATGCAAGTAATGATGGCAAATCTATTTAACTGATTCTAAATTTTTTTTCCTTATGTATAGTATAGATAATAGATCAGCATCGATAATTAGATGAGCAAAAATGAAAAAAAGAAACATTATTATAAAGTTTATTCCCATGACTGTGAAACAATAAAAATAAAGAGAAATCCATTTTTATAAAAGATTTCAAAGAAGAAAAATATGTAAGCTGAAAGATTTATAGTGGAGGAAGGAAGGATGAAAATTTAAAGGTGCAAAGATGATAGAAAAATCCATCACAAGCAGGCCTAACTTATCTATGGGTGAATAAAGGGATGAGATTGCTGGATAAGAGTAAAAAAACTGTCATGCAAAAGAAAAAAAAAGTAATTAAAAACATGTTTATAAATCTGTAAATCATGTAAATAAATCCATGAAAATAAATCATTGGTGATACGTTACGTGTAAACTGAAGGCAATTTAAAAAAAAAATACAGGTGGAAAATTTGATGCACACTTTAAAATGTTATTTTATTAATACTCAATTATTTTGAAACATGAAAATATAAATGGATCTTTCATTTTATTGCTCGATAAAAAAAAACCAATATCCTAGATAATATGATTTTATTTAAAAATTTGAAAAACTAACCATTTAGTACCACTGCAACCGAAGCTTGCCTCCATCTTTCTTTTGGAATAACACCTTTTTGATGAACAACCTCAATTGAAACTTTGCCGACTTCAAAATTTAGGTATTGCGAGATATGTTGGGATTTGTTTGGATTGAGTAATTGTTCACAGTCTCTGGGGAAAGAAGATGCTGGACAGTTTTCTGCAGTTGGCACAGAATGGCCAGGTTTTGCTGTAGTCACATCATTTGAATTGGGACTAGACTGTGATTTGATGTTTTTGGCAAGCATGTCATCTGCAGTTTTTCTCTGTCCTTCAGAACTGAAACAAACTCTCTCTGTTGCAAGAGATGATGAAATTTTATCTTGGGTACAGTCAGCATTACATGGCTGGTTAAGGAATGTTTGAGAAGAGTCACAATCGTCATCGATTTGCAGAGTCACTTTAAGCATTTGGTTGCACATGAAATATGGTGACTGCCTTCCACCTATCAATATTGTTGAACCATTTGAGAGGCTCACAGAGGAATGGTGCATTCGAGGAACTGAAAGAGTATGAGAGGAAAAAAAAAATTAATGTTATATTTCATTTTCCAATTTAAGAAGCATGTGAGGAGAAATGGAAAATAGCAGGCTAAAGTTGGAATAAATGAACAACCCTTTAACTTCCCTCCCTCTTTCATAGAATATATTGCATATTTTCCCCTTTAATCTTATCCTGAAGATTATAACAAGCTCAAATCAAAGGAAAAGCTTTGAAAAAAATAGCATGTACCCAGCATTTATTAAAATATGAATCAAGCTGTTAATAAAGAGTTTTAAAAGCCAAAAAAATACTTACGCAGAGAATGAGTCTTTGTTTTATTCATACTGACCCCTACACTGCTATTTTATATTTGCATCATGTATGAACACTTTATGTACCACCAAAATAGTTTTGTTTCTCGTTTCATTTAGTGCCATTTTTTCAAAAACTAGCAAAGTTTCCAAAAAAAGGCTAAGTTTTCTGATGACAAAAAATAATCAATAAATTTGAAACAAATTCCCAAATAAAATCTCCTTTTTGTATTTTTATTTGCATAAATGCTTGTGTATGTATGTGCGTGTGTGTATGTGCATTTGTGCTAGGCCTTTGCTCTTCTAAAACTAAATGTGGATGTTTGGATCTCAATAAATCTGTACAAATCTGTACAGAAAAAAAATCTCCTTCCACCCTAGGTCTAGCGGTAGATTGTAAGTGAATTTTTATATAAAAAGACACTAGAGCACAAGGAAATCCAATTTAGCACATAGGTTAATAATATTGACTAATGGATTAGGTGTCAATAATTTTTCGCTTTCTAAAATGATTGGAAATAAATGTATCATTAACTAAACTATGATATAAATAGAAAAATCCTGAGCAATGAAAAAATTAGTTACAAGTCTTAATAATTTCACATTATATTATATCTGATTTTAGTTTCTTTTTCAAATTTGCTTGAAACTGTTCTGTAATATATCACAAATGCTTTATTATTCAAGTATAATAATTTATAGTCAAAGATTTATTTACATAAAAATTATGAAAAAAAATATAATTTAATTTTTCATTTCTTTTGCATGATGATTAATTCTGCTAAAGAAAATTACTTTGCATTTCATTAAGGCCACATGGAATGTGGTATGATTTAAAAGTGTCCAGATCTGTGATTGTGAGCTCTGCCAGTCTTTGGTGTCTCCCATCTGTTTCCCCAAAGCCTCCACTGGTAAGCACAAAGCGGCCATTCTCTAAGCTTGATGCATGGCCAAACCTCCTTACTGACTGTTCTTTCTCTGAAAGTCTTGATATTTGTACAAGCTCTGGGATGGCTTCTGCTGAAGCAGATTCTTTGCAAATTTAAAGGGAAAAATACACAAATGCTTATGTTAAAAAAAGTAAAAAGACTAGAAATATTGGCCATTTTGTTGCATATATACATTTTTTATTTCATGGGAAATTTTTTTTTTTTTTTTTAATAAGATAATCAAATGTGAATTGAACTTCTGTCTGTCACTTTCATAATTTTTTCTACTTTTCTTTATTGCTTTTCATTTTCAATTCCAATGAAAAAAGTAAAACTCTGTTCCTCTTATTTTTGATTGACTGATAAATCCAAAGAACAATATATTTGAAACAGCTGTGATCATAACCTAAAACAAAAGCAACAAGAATTAATGCCTGATAGCAAAGAATGTAATGTTGAAAAAAATATGAAACAGTTAAAAAAAAAAACAAAAAACTGCTTACTTGGTGAGATGTTTTGATTTCTAAGCAAACTCTGTTTAAAATTGACTGTAGATGCCATTAAGATAAAGTAATGGGAGTATTTCAGATTCAGTTCTTCATATTCATCAAATGTCTCTAGGCTCTCAATACGCTGACGTTCTGCCTGATCCAAGCATTCATAATAAAATGTATTCATATCCAGTGCTTCAGAAAAAATCCATCCCTTGAAAAAAAGAGAGAGAGAAAGCGAGAAAAAAAGAATAAAGTTCTTTTAATTCATGGAAGATAAGCATACTATTAGAGCAAATTTTCAGGGAGAATGGATATAGTTTAATAGTTGTTAAGATGTGAGTTGAACTTAATATAAATGTGAGGTAACATGTTAAAATACAATTATTTTTCTGGGTTGTCTAAGCTCTTGACATGCTTCATTAAATCTGGGCATTGATTCCATTAAAATCATTGCGGCTTACAACTTCTTAACAAACAAAATTAGCTTTGATGCTTTGATTCTGTTTTGTATTTGGGGAGCCTTAAGCTCAAAATATAACATTTAAAAAACGATCTTCATATTGATTTTTGCCTTAATGAAATAATGCCTGCTGTATTAATCTTGCATACCGCATTCAAAAACCTATCCTCCTGTGATTGGAGACTTGGAAATGAGTTGATGCATTTCAAAGGCGATCCGACTGAGTGAAAGTGCGTTTGCCTTCAGAAAAAAGAAGGCAACAAAATTGGCCTTACAATACAACATTTTGGTAAAAGTGCAACAAGATTTTTTAAAAAGCATTTAAAGAGATATTAAATGTCAAAATATACTTAGAATTGTCTCAGGACAATATATATTTGGCAAAATGGTAGGAATATGCTATGTGCTTCCTTTATGAGAATAAAAATTTCCTGAAAAAGTTACCTATGAAAAAAATTGTTTCCTTTTATATCAATAACCTTGTCTTACTGTTTGTATGATAGCACTAAAACTTGCCATTTTTTTTTAAATCATTAATATTATTTTGTATGAAATGAATTAAACAGTCCACAAATGTTCACAAATTTATTTATAATATGCCTTTAATAAAAACATCACTGAAATCTTATATTTTTTTAAGTGGCAAAATTCAAAATCTTACATGAAAAGACCAAAGGCGTCATCAGGATTAATCTGCAAAACAATTTAAGATGCAACAAATTTTGAGTAATAGACAACAGTTACAAGACATATGATGACAAAGAATGCTTCCAAAGAGAATATAATTTTTTAATGTAACAAGAGATAACAATTACATCAGATAGATCTGAGGTAGAGGCATGGCCAGGCCACTCGAGTCTGTGTTTATAAAAGATAAAAGTAGGTTTTTAAAACTTTTTAATGTAGTAATAATTTTAAAAAAAGCTCCAAGATGATCTCATAGCTTTGATTATGGCACGTTTTTGCAGTAAAATCCATCTTTATCAATATCTATGGGATGAGGATATGATGTCAATATACAAAAATGTTGATTAAAAAATACAATAAATCTAGACTTCTGTTCAGAATTTTTCATCTCTTATGTTCACAAAAGCATATCTTTCGCTGAGTTATCACACAGATAAATTGTCAGTGTAATATAACAGATGAGAAAATTATGTCGTAGGCCTGCACTGTATTTTTCACGAGACTACTCAACCTTCTCTCTAGAAGTACAGTTGAAAATTGCCATGATCTAAATTTGGATTTCAGCAACTCCGTGTGTCTGGATTCTTTTGACTATCAAACATATTTCCTTCTTTTCGCTCATTTCTTTAAACAAGATATGTTTTCAACATTATAAACAATTTAAATCAACATTCCTTCTCAAAGCAACTGTCGCTCAGTACAGCTTCATCGTAAGAAATAAATATGAGAAGAGAAAGGTAGGACTCAAGAGGGTAGGGAAGAGGGGAGGACAGAGAGAAAGTGAAAGATAGAAAGAGAGAAAGAGAGAAGGAGAGAGATAGAGAGAGAGAGAGAGAGGCAAGCAGTATTGGCAGCTCTGATGTATAATTTTTTTTTTATCTACCTAATCTTTGTTTCCAAATAACGAAGACAAAAAACCAGTTTATACAGTCAGATTTGCAGAAACCCTATTAAAAAAATAATCTTTCAAA
>BLXT01006878.1:1917971-1934038 GCA_019648995.1 Plakobranchus ocellatus | reverse complement strand
AATATGTTTGAGTTAACCATTAAAAGCATTTAATTAAAAAAAGGATGTGATTTGACCAAGTTAAAACAATTTTTTTATAGCACATTCACTTTTTCATTATTTTACTATTTTAGAATGCCAAAAATGAAATTACTTATGCAATGTAAAAATATTTAATCATAAGAAGCTCAACATTCGTTATATTATAATTTTTACTCATCTTTCAATAAGTTTTTTTTTTTTTTTTAAATTAAGGAGCATATTCATAGAATTTGATATTTATTGCAAGCTATAAAAAAAGTTAACAAAACTTACATCATATTTGCAGTCTCTAACCATATGGACGGCCAAATCTGTCATTCCTCCTTTTTCCTCTGAAATAAACAAATTCTTTGTTTATATAGATTCACTGCTTCACTGTTTTGATTTTTTAATAGTTATTTTGCACATTGATTTATAATGGGCACTGAAAAGAGGATGTAAACATTTTATTTAGTCTTTTTTTTTTTTTTTTTTTTTTTTTNNNNGAATTTCTGAGACAAAATCATGCCAATAATTCATTAATATTTTAAACATATTTTGACCATAAAAAAGTGAAACATTTCTAAATGAGAAAGATGAAGACCATCTTCATAGCAACTCATATGGAAAATCTTGATTAAAATAATTTTCGATCACTAGAGGGATATGTAATGGAAATTTTCATGCTTTTTTTCTTTTGAGTATAGCAAGATTTCATATTCACATAAAACTTAGAATTTAACCTTACCTCCAAAAATAAGAGTGCAGTTATGTAATATGGTGCGAGCATCAGCATGAAACTCTTCCAAACATTTGTAGCGTGATGCCTGAACTTTCAGCTCCATGCGATTCAAGTCCATTTTCTTGAAAATGTATCTTTTGAATTCCTCAGCACTAGCTTTGGCACCCAACTTGTGGAGCTCTCGTGTCTGTATACAATTCAATATTGCAATTTAATGAGATCTTTTTGCAGCGAAAAAAAAAAGTATGCAGATATACTTTTTTAATTCATCATGGGGGGCACATTGATAAATACAACAGTTTCATCCAATAGTTGCAAGAAAATTTTGATTGTTGAATATTACAAATAATGAAAACTGCACAAATGGTGCATCCCATTTTGCTATATTATTGCAAAATAAATGGGGTACTTTTAAAATCCATATTTTAAGTATTCCAGTTTTGCAAAACAGATATATTTCTTTTGAACAGGTGCAGTTTCTTTCAATGAATATTTTCTCCCAATTACACTTTTTTAAGTCTAGATATGCTATAAATCTAGAAGTAAACAGAGAATAACTTTTATTGAAAGTCTTAAGTCATGGGCAATAAGCATGGTTAGCAACAACAACTTTATTAGGTTAACTGAGAATAGGTTTGAGTTGAGGAACATGATCGCCAATGTCTGTTCCAGACAAAGTACCTGAGGAAGAACATGTTATAAATCACTTTCAGCTTTTACTATTCCACACTAAAATAAACAAAAAATTGAACCCATAATAATTTTAGGGGAATGTTCTCAGATATGAGCAATGTACAAAAAAAAATTTCAACTTTATTAATTTTTTATTTGAACATACACAAAGGTATAAGAGTATTTCAATGCTTTTATGCTGGATCAATGAAAATGTTAAACACTCTCGAAATTTCTTTTACAGATTTATCAGGCTTGAATGCTATAGCCTAGTTTCTAATTAGACCCTAGATTGAGGCTGATAAAACTTTTGTCAACAAGGATGTAACATGGGAACAAACCTTTTCTCTTAGATGTAAGATAGTATAACTCAGTAATGTGTTCAGCATTCTTTTCTTCATTTTGTTTCTTTTTCTGCTTGCCTGTACCAGATATAAAAGAGGATAATTATGCAATATATATTGACAAAAATAAAATTGCTAATGGAAATCACTTAACAATATTTCTGAGTTATCACTAAGAATTAAAAAGAACA
Organism: Plakobranchus ocellatus; assembly: GCA_019648995.1. Taxonomy (NCBI): domain Eukaryota; kingdom Metazoa; phylum Mollusca; class Gastropoda; family Plakobranchidae; genus Plakobranchus; species Plakobranchus ocellatus. Next base: position 1,932,089 of record BLXT01006878.1, on the reverse strand, counting down.
TACCAATAAAAGACATCTTTACTTCACTCTGTTTTTAAGTCTGTATTTCAATTGTTGAGTAAGATTTTTTAATAAAAAGAAAACCTGCGCAACATTTGCCCTACTACCTTGTTCATATTTCCATGTGAGTGAATGAGTATTATTTTTCTTTTTCTGATGTGCATGTTATTTTATTAAAGCAAGATCAAAATCAACAATATGAAAATTGATTCATTTAACCTCTTATGCTAAAGTAATGAAATAATCAGGTTGCAGTGGCAAACTCAATACACTCATTATATAAATCAGATAAATAATTCAATTTTTTTTGCAAGGCGCATTTCTGAAATCTATCAGGCATTGCATATTTTGATGACAAGTAAATCTGTGAATATATAAGTACAAAATGAATTGTACATATTGAGTACATGAAGATTTGAAAAGCAAGCAATTCTTCATCTGCTGCATGAAGTGTGTACAAAATTAATGCTGAGGCAATCAATCAAAAATGTGATCAAATAATTTTTCAAAATCAATGAGTATGGTACAAACTTTTAAGAAAACATTTCAAGAAAAGAAAGGAGAAATGGGAGTAAAAGAGGCATGGCTATTCATATTCAAATTATACTGTTAACAAAAATGTTCATATTCAAGATTCATTCAAAAGATGTATTATAAATAATCCTTAGATCATAGGCAGTTAAGTCAGAAGCTGCGAGTGCAAATTTGATTTTTTTTTTTAAAATCTATAACAAAGATATCATAAAGGCTAAAGATAACAAGTAGGTGGGTGAATATATACTGGCTTAAAAATTATTTTAAGCCATTCATGATGCAGAGGTTTTTTGAAGATTTGATTTTGCTTTTTTCAAGGAAATTGTAAGCAGTGGCTGAAGAAATGAAGGTAAGTTTGAGTTTCATACTCTGCGAATATGATCCAAACAAAAAAGCTTTTTTCCAAATCAAACAAGGCTTTTCTGCTGATAACAAAATAAAGAGTTCGATTCCCACTTTACTTTGGGCTATATATTACCATTTAAAATAAGCAAATAAAATAATATGACATATCACACAACACTCTGGAAGACACATGTAGAGATAGAAATTTTTTTCTTCCAAAGGACAAAAAAAAAAGATGTATTCATCACAAAAGGGTTTTCAAATGTCAACCTTTTTTCTTGAACAAACAATTAATCCTTTTTTAAAAATTACTGTGTATAAAATCCAACTCATTGATCCTTGCAAAGCATATTTAATATGACTAAAAAAAAAATTTTTTTTCTCCAATGAACAGGAAAAAAATGCACCAACATAAAGGTTTACAACATTATAAATATATTACAAACAGCGGCTCAATCTATTTTTTTTTCACTTTTAAGAAGACCCCAAAAAACCTTGATTAAATACAAGAAATATTTTGTTGCCCAGAAAAAAAAAAGACAATTATGATCAAATTCTATGTTCACATAAGATAAAGAATACTTTCCTCTTTGCTCCCAACCAAATTGTTACACAAAAAACTTTTTTTTTTTTTTGGTAATGCCTTGTGACTGTTCATAAAGATAATCAGCAAAGCGCTTATGATTGTAAAATTCAGCCTTGAGAAAATGGAAATTTAACATTCCCCTTGTGATAAAAAAGAAAAATAATGATAATTCTTTTTTTGTTTAAGTCATTCACCTAATGATAATGATCATAAAAAATATAAGCTATTTACCTTCCAATAATTTTCTATTTTCTTCAATAATATTTTACTTAAAAAAAAAAAAAAGGAAAAACAAAAAAATCAGTATTTTGGGTAGTAATTGTTTAAAAAAAAACCCAGAACAGCAAGGCTTAAATATTACATTTACTTTCATTTGATATGCAAGGCTGACATTTTTTCTCAACTTCCTAGTTTTGTTTTATAACAAAACTTGTCCTGTTTTCCTTTAGCAAACTGAAGATTGGTTTATTCTATTTTAGTTCAAGCTCTTTTTTTTAAATTATAAGTACTGCTCAAAGTTATTTAATAAGCAGAAATATAAAATGTGTAAAGTTGTTGCTCTCTAAAAACTTGTTCTAAATTAAAGAGTAGATCTAAAAAATTTAGTTTACATAAAAAAAAAAAAGAGAAAATAAAAAAGGAGAAAAAAATCTACCAGTTATTGAAATAGAAAATAGAAAAGAAAAATAAGTTAGTAAAATGCCTGAAAAGTAGAGCAACAAAAAAAGCACCTTAAATGTCTCAAATTCAGCTGTGGCATTTTCAGAATTTGCTAAGCTCACTTCTTTTTTTTTTTTTTTTTTTTTAAGAATTTTAAATGGATGAGATAGAATGAGCTGCATAACTTTTCAGCTAATATATAAAAAAATGAAATAGAACATTCAATATTGCTATTTTTCAAAACTGTATTTGGGATGTTATATTCTTGAGTTTATTCTCAGGATATAGATGGAAAAAAAATCAGTTAATTTAGAATAAAAGTTGCTGCAAAAATTATTCCAGAAGCTATTACCTACAAAGGGGAAAATATAAAAGATTTTTTTAAAGCATAGTAAAACAAACATGCAAAAAGCGTGTGGTTTTTGGGGTATAAATTTAAAAAAATAGAACTAATGGGTGTTGATTTAAAGCCAGAAGCTGGTGAAAAACAATATAATCAATTGAGTATCTATAACAATTACTTCAAAATATTGTATAATTATCATACCTGATTATCCTTTCGGCAGATTTTGTTGGAAAAGAAGACAGTGTTAAATTTTTACAATGATTTTTTGTTAAAAATTATACCTTCTTTTAAATTGATTCAAAGTCATTAGTTGCTAGTCTTCATGAAAACGAAAGCTAACCACAATAAGTGTTGAACAAGAATTAAAAAGACACTACGTTTTGAAGAAAAATTGGGTAATTTCTGAAACAATCTGCTTTTTATAAATGCACTAGCCTTTGCAGCTTCAGGGGATCTTTTCTTTTCCTTACTACCATCTTAAAAACAAGATAATATTTTAATTTCATACTTTTGCTCTTTTAAACCATTCTTTCCTCACCAGTCAAACCCTGTCTGTTTTAAGCATAAACTGAAATTGCATTAACTTTTGGAATATATGAAAAAGAAAATAAATGGGATTTGCCAAAAAATAGAACTACCATCAGGTATATGGATTATTATTTTAATTTACAGCTTTTGACTTTTTGAAAGTTACCTCCTTGAGAATATGATTGCTAAGAAAAAGTGACACATTTCACCAGAGAGAAAAAAAAAGGTGGAAATGTCAGGCAAAAAAGAATGAATGAGAAATAAGATAAACAATAGCTGCTAAACAAAAATAAAAAGGTCAATATCTAAATAGGTCCAATATATGTGACCCAGCACATGAAAAGCAGGCCTTACTTGGGAATATATAATTTTACATAATGCATGCTAAAGGGCTGAAAACTTACAGATGAAAAAAAAAAAAGAATAAAAGTAAACATTATTTGAGTTTCTTTCTGTTTTTTTTTGTAAATCATTACATAAATAAAAACTAAAAGAAAATTTTAATTTGCATCTAAAGTCTGTTATCCAGTGCCGAGTCACATATGTGAAATTCCTAAAATTACCCTCCTAATATGTGTGTAAACTGTAAATGTGCAACAAACGACAATAAAATCATAAAAGCAAGACAGGAAAATTCAAGCCATAGCCTACCCTGCAAACACTGCAAGTAAATTGGTCTCCTGTAGTATCTTCTCTTGTGCATCCTTGGTGATATACTCGAAAACAGCTGTTGCATTCATAAACTTCCCCAGGACCATGGCATTCAAAGCAATACCAGTCATGACCATCATCAAGCTGTTTACAATAAAGATACAAAGTTATTTGAATTAAAAGTTTAAGCTCTTTATCTTGAATAGCAAACTATGAGCTATAGCAAACATTAGTAAAAAAAACTCAACAACAAAAAAAACTTGTATAAACTTGAATTATAATCTCAAAACATGATATTCAATTTTGATGGATACACTTTGTGCCATAGAACATAATCACTTTCAAATGATATCAGACTTTTTGACACTCCTTGAGCCAGAAAAACACTCCTTTTTGCTAAAAACCTTTCTTTATTTTTTTATTTTTTCTAATGCCATCACATAGTATTTCATGTTGCAAATACATTACCCTTACAATGTTGAGCAGCAACATGGCATCAATACTGACATAATGGTATAATAAACACCGTATTTCTGGTGCAGATGTCCTATTATTGTCTCTTTTAAATGTATCTTACAGGCTTTAAGTTATAATGTACTTTACATTCTATTAAAAAAAATATATATATTTCTATATATGTATCAATGTGTGTGTGTGTAAAAAATGATAATATTTCACAGCGAAAGGAGTAGCATTGAGAATATCCACACCTCTCCAATAAAACTATGTGCTCCATACACTTCCCAAATACAGTTCAATTTAAACATATTTGGTTTCACTGAGGTAATTCTAAATGAAAAAACATTTTGGAAATTCAAAAAATTTTTTGTTTAGCCATAAACTTTGGTTTTAACATTTTGGGTTTATGAATAATATCCTTGCACTAATATTAATTTTAAAAATTACTTTCTATGTTGTTATTCACAGCGATATGCCCTTTCAAAATGGATGCTTGATTGCTTGCACAAAACTCGTGCATCTCTAATTCCCTTGCAGTAGATTCTTATTATTTTTTTTAAATGAGTGATCTTGTAATGAGCTGAGAATATTAGCTTTACCAAAGCCATATGAAGAGAAATAACCTCCATAGAATTCATCATTGCAATTTATTTGGCTCTATTAGAGCTGATATAAAGGCTAAGCCTGCTTTGTTACAGATACTCAATTTATCTTTTCTTCTTTTTGGCTCAGATAGTGAGAGTGATAACAGGGATTAGTATGGCTCATCTGTAGATAATGAACTGAAAATGATAGATCAAGATATCTATAAAACTAATCCTGGAAATGGGTGTGGTTTTCAGCTGATGTTTATGATCATAAGGGTAATGATGGATGTTGGAATAAATAGTTTACAGCCCCAATAAAGATTTAGCAGGTTTTCATCGGAACAATGTACATCAATGTTTTTAGAAGTACTTGTGAAATCACAGTTGACAGTGAGCCTCCTGAATATGTTATGACATTATTACTCAGAAAGTCAGAAGTTTTATTGGGTCAGCAGATATGCCTACACTTGAAAAAACTTTTGAGGAACATCAAAAACAAAAATGTGGAACATTAGATACAAATGCCAAACAAATTTGATTATGGCAGGGAACTGATGCTGACTGAACAAAAAATAAAGCACTCAATTTAACTACGTTCCTAGGTTGTTTTTTTTTAAAGTGCCTAAAATCAAAGAGGTGTACCTTTAGGATGGGGGAGAGTATAGAGGATATCAGTTTCTCCCTTAATCGACCCAAACACTAAGCCAACATGTTTAAAATATAGCCTCTGTGCACAAATTCCAATCAGTTTACCTTAATTTTGAGAAAATCAGCCCTAGATTAATGACATAAATGAAAATGATTATAATTTTAAGCCTATGTCTAGATTTAGATCTAGACTTGAACCTGCCTGATTCAGAATCTGAGCATGACGATTCTGGATCTAGATCTATAGGAGATCATTTTCACGATTTTTTTTGCTCTGGTTGGTACTCTGGGTCTTTATCCGATTTGCTCTCAAACATGGCAAACACATTTGTCAGTCACAGTCACTGTTTGACAGCAGAGAAATCAAGTGCCACCGACCTCAACGCAACTAAAAAGCATCGACTGCACAACGTTTTGATAGAAACTGAAAGTGGACTTAGAAAAAAAGTAACCAATAAATTCCCCTGATACTTTCACAGAGAGTGGCCAAGAGATTGTTTTTGCGAGGGGATTGTTTTTTGCCCTACCGATCGAGCCTGTGGCAGCAGAGGAAAAAAATTATAATGGCCAATCCGTGTGCCCACAGGATTGGCTTTGAGCAAGCAAGTTTTTCTCGTGTAATGCACAACAAAATCCTCGAGCGAGTGAAAAGATCTTCCTAAGAGCGCCATACATGCATTAAATTTGTCTGAAAAGTTTGTTCCAGTGTTGTGTCGTTAAATTTTTTTTCCTCATTTTGTTTGACATTCATAAGATTCTCACGCTAACTATGCAGAGAAGTGCCGCTACACGTAGACTACATTTATTACAGGGGTTACGGCCAATCACAAATTGTCAAAATTCCGGATTTTGTAATAAAAATGAAGATTTCCAGAATGGAGATCATTATCAGGTAGAATTCCGGCATATCTCGATCAGGTAATCTAATCTGAATGATTTAAAGAACAGTTTTGACCTGAAGTTTGTTTCATAACATTTTTGTGTGTGTGTATGAGTGAAGTGAGATAGCTAAGATTTCATCTTTCAGGGGGCAGAGTTAATGATGCAACCTCATTTACATGTTTAGCCTGCAAATGAAGCTTTCATAGAAGTATTTGTGAATTTGTTTATTGTCGCAGCAAAATGAGCTATGCAAAATTGGATAATTTTCAGATTATTTTAAAGTATTATACAATTAACTACTTTTATCGTTTCCTAAAAATTGAATGAAACAAGATGCTTAAGCAACATTTGTTTTGAAAATCTTGGTTAATATTATGATCATTCACTCTGCATACTTTTTTCAATTAAAAAAAACAAACATTTTAGGCTATTATTTTAAATAAATTTCTTAAGCTAAAGGAATCTTCAAAACAAAACAACCCATCTTTTAACAGCACTCAATTTCCAAACTTTTTTAATCAAAGCATGACAAAATTTGAGGTTATTACCTGCTCCACTTCTCCAGCCTGTGGTATTCGATATCCTTCTTGTTCAAGTCCTGTTCTCTGCCCTTTTGAGACGATTGCTGAATATTCTACAATCAATCCATCACTAACAGCATTATTTAAGTGTTCTTTGCATTGCCTTGGTGTCATTTCAGCATATCGTTGTAGATATCTAGAAATACGATCAAAATTTGGAATCTGCCTTTGTTGCCGAATGTAGGTAATAGCAGCAATTATCTGTTGTGCATAATACACAGGAGTATGTCTTCTTCGTATTGCTAATGCCATAGTCTTCTGGTTTGAAAGAAAACAAAAAATATATGTTTTTATAAAAAGGAAATTGACAGCAACCATAGCAAAGGTCCCTAAGGAAAAGAGCAGTAATAAAAAAATATTTTTCAAGAAGTTTATTGTTTCTGAAACTTGGGGGTAAGTACTTTAATTACAATCAAATCCACTTATGATGGGTGGTCAGGTATGACGTGTCCTGAATATGAAGGAATACTTTGAATGTTTGGATTTTTTTCCGAACACTTTGTCAATTGAAATGAAAATGGTGAGAAAAAAGTCAGAAATCTCTGTCACTTACTCTTTGCTCCAGACTGTACTAAAGAGCACCACCCCTATAGCACACAATGACAAAAAAACAGTAGCATAATTTTAAATCCGCAAAATAGATGAGTTTGAGATGCTTTCAGTCAACAAATATCTCTTTCTGGAGGGAAAAACTTCAATTTCGATTTTTCAAACATTATCTTTGAAATTTCCATCATATTCTGCAGTACAATTTTGGGAGTAAAAGTGCAAATGTGGCTATCTTGATGTTGCAAATGAACCATATGCTCACCATCCTCAAGTTGTGATCACAGAGTAAAATGTTCCAAAGATTAGACAAATGGTGTTGCCTGACAAAGGATTACAATTAATGAACATGTTAGAGAAACAAAACTATTATATAGATTGGTTTAGAAAATTCTTCACAACTATTTGAGAATGTCAGAGGTCTCTGCACGGTGGATGCCACACTTATTGATTCCAGAAATGAAATATGAAGTTAAGAGAAAGTGATGATGCACAATTTTGGGAGGTGAATCTTCCAGCCATTTTATTAAAAACCAGTATCCTTCGGTTTGCCATTCATTTTTGGAAGGGCTCATATTTTTTTTTTCTGTTTTTAATCAAATTTGAAAATTGTGTGAACATTTACGGATAAAGTTGCACTGTACCATGTGCAGGTAGCAGGTCAAACTCTTGTTGATAGACTAGAAATGGGCATTGATCTACAAAAACAGAAGGAAATTTAAAGCAGTCGCAGCAAAATGTTCCACTGCAGAAACTAATCTACAGTCGAGATATATAACAGCCTTAGCTATAACATCTTTTTTGTCCCAAAAAGATCAATTTTTCAAAACACACAATCATAGAAGTATTATACATCAAAAGAAAGATAATTTAATGCTGAATTCAAATTTAAGACTCTCCCGACCTAGAAATCATTTCTTCTAAAGTTACAGCAAAAAGAATAAAGCCATACCATCACTAAAAATGAAGTTTCAGCCACTGAAAGTTTCACCACTAAAAGATCCTTCCTAAATTCACTGCACTATTTTCTTTTACATAAATATGTTGCATTAGACTTCATAGTATTATAAAGAATAATAATTTGGTCAATAAAGCAATTTAAAAAGAATGGGGGGTTGAAAGAATACACATCGAAAAAGTGTGTGTTGCCGATTCATCGCGTCTGCAATTCCTGTGTGTCAGTTATTCTGACAACAGCAATAAACATAACGCCTACAGAGAGACAACAAAAATTCAGCTAAACCATGAAAATCCTGTACTTTTGAATGCACAATGTGCAAAGACAAAGTCTAATGCCCTATGTACAGCTAGGAAGGCGTCCAAACACTAATGTGGCTATGATTTTCAATCTCCGAAATTATAGATCTAATGAACCGTCCCCTAAAGCGACACACAGCAAACAATCGAACGCTAAACCTATTTTTCGAAATTAAAGAGGTGCAAACACATGTTCCCTGAACAATGTTAAAGGATTTTGTTTGGCTCACACATAAAAAACTCCCAACTTCGGCTCCACGAAGTGGAATTGAAACTGAAACTGAAATTCTGGCCCTCAGAATGAGGTGACACACAGCGCATGCCGGTCAATCTTCCATGCCTAGCGGTCAATAAACTGCATTAAAATCACTACCTTTGGTTCACTATCGATCCTCCCATTCCTTTTTGTGATACTGAACTGTTTAAAGCAAGGAGGAACCGATATTTTATATTTACATGATCCTGGGCTATCGGACATCGTGGCAACACACAAAGTGTAGTCAGCAATGTGGTTTTTGCAGCCTGCTAATGAGAGTTTGAAGCGCATTAAAAAACCACTTTTGATGTTCAAAACGAAGAAAATTTTTCAAAAGAATGTATTTAGGGTGGTCAGACTGATCAGGATCGGTGTTTAATGAGCTCTTCTGTCCTTCAAACAATACCATCGCAAAATCAGAAAATAATGTGTCTCGCTTTTTGACGCGACCGGGAAACAAAAAAAAAATTCAAATAAAATTTATAAATTTACAAAAAAGCACAATCTTGCTTTTGCTGTTTCTTTACACCATCAATAATGTAATAACCAGTGTAAATCATGTTTCATTAAGGTGTCCAAATCAAAGCATGCTTTTGGGACAAGTTTGTGGAATCTGCCATGACTTGAATAAATCAGCTTTACTTTGATTTGATTCCCTGCTGCAAAAATCCTTCCATTGTTTTGATTAGCTATCTTTTTCTTCATTTTGTAGGTAGTAAAGGTTGACACCTGTAGAACAGAAAGTTGACCCTGAAGGTTTTGCTCCCAAGCCTCCCTCACCCCCAACCCTCTCAAATATGCCATTACTGCAATCTATGCTAGATCTCTAAATAATCCGCGACTTGATCTTGATTGGGTGTGTTGAACTGAAGTTTCCATTCATCAATTTGACAGTTGACCGATGAAATGAAGAGATTGGGATCCAACTTACAATGTAAATTGTGCCACTTTCACAAAATCTTGATGATTTTTTACTTCTGCTACCTCTTCATTTAGTCAGTAGTTGTTGAAGGTAGATCTAGAACTCGTTGGACCTGTTCTTGGTTATACCGAGTCTAGATTCTTGACCTGTTCTGGTATCTTTTTCTAGATCTATAACTCACTTAAAGTGGATCAAGATTGTGGATCTAATTTAGATCTATAGAGCTACATGAATTGACATACTTATCCTCACTATTTGCGATGACTCTCTATTGAGTTAAGTATTGTGAATCTCTACCCTGTGCGTCTCTCAAACTTGCATCTGGGTCCTATCTAGATTCTGTGTTGATCCAGACTCCGAGTGCAAGAGCCTATTCCACAGCAGACATTTTTTCAGTTCCTCTATTAATTTCAACTTCGACCTATGCCTAGTATGAAAACAACCAAAATGGTGGACCGATACGTAGACCACACAAACATACGCGTCATCAATTTTCACACCGCTATTGCTAGGGAAAAGACGCAAGGCACAGCCTGGGCCTAGTGACGTGTTTTTTTTTCTTCGCGAGATGGGCTGAACCGTGTCATTGTCACTCGAGGACTCGAGCAACAGTCAGTTCACTGGTCGGCACTGCCGACGTCGTAGTCATTGGTCAACGCTCGGAAACACAGCAGCTGATTCTGAACCTAGATAAGGCCAGATCTTGAGAAGCACATTGCTCTATCAGAAATAAGACATTAAGTGCATCCAAGGCCAAGTTGTTTAGTAATAGTAGTAGTTTTCACTTTCTGTAGTGTAAGGCCTATATTACAATGGTTCAGTGGTCGAAGTGTGTGTAGGTAGGCCCAATCATAGACAAAGTCTGCGTGATTAGTTAACCTCATATGCCCATCAACTTTGGAGTTTCTGATTATAGATGTACTGTAGAACCTAGATCTAGATCAACGTGTAAAGTAGGCCTACCAGAGCCGACTCCCAAACATCGAGTCAGTGGTCACAAGTGACAAACTACATCAACCAAGGAGGTAGATATTTTCTGAGATATCAGATCAACAATTTCTAGGCCAGGCCAGCTCGAATAAAACAATTTTTTTTTATTTTCATACAATACTTTATTTTTTTTATGTTTTGCGGGGATTTTTTCTGCGAAGACCTTTTTTTTTTTATTTGAAATTGATACTGCTTTGTTTTACGCAGATTTGCTAGGTACCTCTGCATATTCTAGTTAGGCCTAGATCTAGTTCTTTAGACAGGCGTGAAAGTAAAATTATGCTAAAATTACACTATGGTGCATCATCTGCACTTGGAAGGAAGGAGATGGGCAAAATGGAGTGATATATAGAGTCTATCTAGACTAACTACTGACAACTGGTCCATACTTTTGTATGGCAGTGAGTGTTGATAAACAAGGAAACAGAGAAAAAACTAAAAGCAGTAGAAATGTGGTCATCACTCACAGGAATGATGAGGATATTATGGACAGAAAAAAGTCCAATGAATTGGTACTGAAAGACGCTAATCGTGAGTGATCACTAATAAAAACCATAAAACAGAGGCAACCACAATTTTTAGGCCATATCAATCACTTGAAACATTGAAGGCAAACGCAGTACTTAGAGTTAGACAGAGAATAAACTTTTATTGAAAGCTTTTTAAGAACATATGGTCAAATATTCATATTAGGGCGATTTTTGGTCTGATTTTGGAAACTGGTATATTTGACTTCCTCAACCATTTTTATATGGTAAAACAGCGTAATTTATAATGAAAACAGTTATTTTAAGTCACTCATAATTTGAGCTTTAGAAAGGCGAATACTATGTTTTTCTTCTTTACTCAAAAATCTTCAGTGTCCGTTTTCTCAAAATATTGAAAATTGACTTTTTTTTGCACTAAAATCCAAATGACCTGAATTTTTCACATATCATACCTATAAAACAAAGGTATAGAGTAATTTAGCTGTAGCATATATTTCATTTTGGAGTTATCATTGTTCAAAAGTGGAAAATTGTGAGAAATTTGAAAGATGTCATTTTGCTAAATTTTGTTCATGCACTGTGAGAAGAAAAATTTATGAATCAAAAAAGCCTTTCATAGGAATGTTTGTGTGGCTTCTTAGATGCTTCATGCCAAATTTCAGGCAAAATAAAAAAAATTTTATAAAAAAAACTGTTTACATTTTAAAAAATCCAAGGTGGCCGCCATGCATATTACATAATTTATTCACTGTCCATTGCCTAATTTGACCCAAACACATACACCAATAAAGCCGAAGCATCGAAAGTAAAGAAACAAATATGTTCACCCTATTTGACAGCACATACCCTTAAGTCATAGGCAATAGGTAAGGGTAGCAATGACAACTTCATGAGGTTAACTAAGATATGAGTGGAGAAACATGATCGCCAATGTCTGTTCCAGACAATGTACCCTAAGAAGAAGACTAACAATGAGCTGGCACTGCCAAAAATCACCATTTTAAAAAATTTTAATAATTGGCAAGTGTTGCTTTGCACTCAAAATGTAGAAAAACTGCTGTCTTGGTTGAAATTTCTCTGGTTGTGTTATTTGTCAAACTGCAATGCCGAAAATGTGCGTAATTTCAGTGAGAGAGAGCAATAATAAGTGTTTTTGCTGCAGTATTTTTTTTTTATTTTTAATTTCATTTTCAATTCTTTTAAATTTAAATTTCAATCATAACTGGTTGGAATTTTTTGGCTCATTGAAAAAGATGCACATGTTACAGTAGACCACACCTAAACCGAAAACGGCTAAACCAAAAAGAAGTTGAAGGGCTTTCCGTTTTTCCTCTTATTCTTTCTTATTAAACATGCGGTAAACCGAAAGCGTTGGCTGCCAAACTATTGAGAAAGCGAAATAAAAACTACCGGGAAAGCCCAATCACTGTCCCACCAACACATGAAAAAAATTTTTTTTTTTATTTTACACACCTTGCCCTTCCTTTTCTTTCTCGCATTACTCCATGCAAACCCATTACTGTTAGTTACCGGTACCACACACGGCTAGGCGCTATGTCTGGCTAGGTCTAGGTCTACTGCACAGACCTGCCCATCCCTCCTCTTCCACCACTCAGTTACGCAGTGGGACCGTGCCAGACACTCCCTACATGTCTAGGTCCCGTCAGGGCTAAGCTAAGCAAACGCTGTTGCATCACAGCCAGTAATAAAGCCATCTCTTTTGTTGAGAACTTCAGCACTGGAAAACTTAGGTGATGATTAAATTGTAAAATATTACTTAGGCGATGATGAAGTTGTGGGAGCTCTATTATACTACATCGATAACACTTAACAGGCGCAAGAACCTCTTAATTGAAATGGAAAGAGAAAGAGATAAAGAAATGGATTAGAAAGAGAGAAAGATTCGTTGATAGGTGTGTTCATTCATATTGTGGTGTGAGGATGGGTGGGATTGGTTTAAGTGAATATTTCAGAAGCTGGTTGCTCACCTTTAATCTTACTTATTTAATGCGCTATGCTTAAACCAAAATATATATATATATATATATATATATATATATATATATATATATATTATATATTTATTTTGTTCAACATTAAAACACTTTAAGTACCTCTTCCTGCCCCTCTCCCCCCTTTATAATCCTCCTATTGGACATTCTGCTTCATAATATATGGTTTATCATTTACTACTTTCAGGGAGCTGGAAACAAAGCAAACTGAAAGCAACAACCTGTTTGTCTAGAGTTTATAATAAATCACTATGCCACAGATTATTGAATGTGTACCAAATTTTTCTGAAGGAAGGAACAAAGAGGTGAGATTTTTTTTTTAAACAAATTGAAACATGCCTCTTACTTTCTAACTTCATTTAAACTTTTTTGTCTATAGTTGTAAGAGCTCTTACTACACTGTTTTGTTTTTTTTTTTATAGTAGATTTTTATTCAAGTTATTAGAAATCATCAAGTGCCTTTTACAGTTACCCAGCTTTCCTGCAGCTTTCCTGCAGCACGGCTGAAAGGGTTAAAAAAAAAAAATCCTTCTGTAAGGAAGTCTCATTGTGGGCGTACACGGGCACAATTCCATTTTAAATACATGTTTTTAAAAATTGTCTCCTTCCAAGTCCTTTTCATGAAAAATTTTCTGACAAAAGTGGCATAAACTGCAACTTTTTTACCATACATCTATAGGGTAAATGTCTTATGTTCATTGATTTTGTTATTTCAATGCCTCATAAACCTACAGAAAGATGGGATGGAGATGAGAGTAGGGAAATGTAAATACCGCTTTCTCCCTTACTAATCTTTAAGCTTGGGAGAATCACACCTGGTGGCTGTCTCTTCCTCTCTCC
>BLXT01006878.1:1881722-1908661 GCA_019648995.1 Plakobranchus ocellatus | reverse complement strand
CTCTCTCTCTCTCTCTCTCTCTCTCTCTCTCTCTCTCTCTCTCAGTCTCTCTTTTTTTCTCTCTCTTATGTTCAGTATCGCAGATGCAAATACAAAAGCATTCATTAATTGAGTGGACATAAGGGCCTAGGAGAGACTGCTCCTTTAAATGCCACTCCTCCACTTGTTCCTGTCCTGTCAACACCATTTGCATCAAGTTGTGATGAAGCATATATGTGCCTGGCTCAGATCATGGGTGCACTCTATACTGACTTTAATTCAAGGGCTCCACTAGCGCTGAAATTTCACATTTGTCTTTTTTTTTTCTTTTATATGAAAGAAAAATGGCCAAGGAAGCACTACATACCAAGATAGCAGCCTTCAGTTGACAATATGAATAAATTAAACAATTTTTCCCGTGAAAAACCGGTAAAATTTGGTATGCAAATTCTTACATTTTAATAAGAAGAAATGCAAATGCCTGCTGAACATTTGAAGAGAACCAAAAGAGTTGCAAAAAGGGAAAATCTTGAAGTATAAGAAAGGCTTTAATGGGCCGATGCAGCGCATATACCGAGTAAAAACACCTGTTGATTGCACATCGGCTAACAAAACTTATTCCGTAAGTTACTCTTCGTGTCACATTCAGCAGTCTTAGAAAAGGTCTTCTCCTTACTTTACATTTTGCCGACATTTTTGCATGCAAGATTTGTAGCGCCACTCTCTTTATATCTGGGTTATATATATCTACAAGTGTTTTTTCTGAGAAGTGAAGTTAAGAAACTGCAGTTTAAGTGTAGTTCTTTAGTTTTAAAGCAAATTTTAACAATTTTTACACATTTAATTCTCTAGATCTAATGCTTTCTGGTGTACGCTAACCACAATTTTGCCATAAAAGAATGTGAAATAAACATTAATGTAAAAAATTTTTGCTCATGATTGCATTTTTAATATTATTTCTTGTTTGAAAATCGTTTGCCGAAATTTAGGCTCTCCAATTGGGTTAAGTTGGCAATTACGGACATTCGCAACGGAGACTAAATAAAACATAGATCTAGATCTATTTGAGTGTCTCAGTAACGAACGAATACACCAGGATTGCTTTTTTTAACTCACTGACTACCAGACTTTTTTCCTAATAATTCCCTGTGCACCAGACATTTCTTGGGTATTTTCCAAAATCACTGTGCATTTGTTAGTTAAGATATACCCGTGAAATTTGTACCATACGTTTTCAAGATAATAAAGATTACATGACAAAAAAATTTTGAGTTTATGTCATTGGGTTGATTTTTTAGATCTAGATATTGCTTTAGATCTAGTTCCAACTTGAGGCTGGGGTTTAGATCTAGACTTATCCATGGTGTGGCTCGATTTGCCCCTCCCTTTTCCTTTCCCTCTACCTTTGGGGAGACTGCTCTTGGCCTTTTTACATTTTGGGGGCTCAGAATGTGGATCTTATACATTTCCAACGATGTTATCAATATCTAAACTTTCATCATAGTCTAAAAGACTCCATCTAGAAATCAGTCGGAAACTGGTAGCTGCTAGTGGTGTTGTAAAATTGCTCTCCTGCTCATACTAATTGTCCAAAACAAAATTCGCCTTTGTCATTCGAAAGCTAAATAGCTAAGCTAACTAAGGCCGTAACTTGTACCGCAACTGTTGGGATATTAACATAGAAAAAAAACCCGCAAATTGGACCCCACAGGAGTTGTGGGATTGGTATTTTGCCATCCACAAAATTTTCCCGCAATTATTACGGGTAACGTAGCCAGTGAGTTAAAATTAGGCACTTCAATATTTCAATCAAGGAACATATCATCAAAATTTGTATTTACTTTTTAAAGGAAAATAACTTATTAATGGCCTTACTTTAGTGATGTTAAGAGAATTATCTTCTGTTCGTAAACTCTTGGTGCAAAAATTAACTTATGCCTGGTCGGTGTCTTTGTTGCGAATAGAAGTTATTGAAGAAAAATATTCATATTTATAACACAAATGACGATCTTAAGAAAACTTCTGTGTTCTTATGGAAACTACAGTTCAAAAGCAAGATTTGGTTGCCCTGGACATATTAAAAATATATAAAGACTGCTGGATAAATTTAAACAAAGAATTCTTCAGTGTGTGACGGTGTCCCATATGAGTGCAGCTGGTTGCTGATCTATCATCTGTCCTAGCCTTCTAATTTTCATCCATAAAATAGCTAGTCAGATTTGTTCTTATCACAAAATGAATCAATGTTCACATAAATATAGTTGCACAGCTAGGGGTACAATGTGGGACACCAAGTAACGCACAGAATATTTCTTAAAGCATATTTACAAATTAATGCTCTGAAAAAACGACTAGGTATCCTGCTCTGAGAGCAAATTTTTATGATAGTACAGTATTTAGCCTGTCCATTCACCAAATCTCATTTCTTTAGTTCAAAAATGTTTTTTCGGGCAAATTGTAACCCAAAGTCTACCCATGAGCTGAGCCAGACACATATGACCCTTCACTACCCCTCTAATTATCACTTTCAGTCATTGCAACAGACATATAAAGCAAGGGTGGGTGAAAGAGGAGGGGCATGTAAGTCTAGCCATTACTTCCCCAGCAGATAATAGCCCAGAATGGTCAGCTTGAGGAGGTTGCTTACATTATGAGCCAGTAAATTTGCTGCCCATGGTCAAATTGAACAGTAAGTCATCTTAAGGAGTATCAAAATAGAGAAAAGTCAAGGGAGTCAAAGGAAAGTGGTCTTCAGTGGTTGCCTTGAAGAGGTGGTAGGGCAAGCACGTTCGACTGTATTTAAAACATCCATAAATAAATTTTGTATGCAAAATATTGGTGTCTGAATATGCATGCTGCATATAACATCATGCTCATTTAAGTTATTGACAATGGCCTGCTTTTATTTTAGGATGTCATTTTGTTGCTTTATCTTTGTTGCATATTGGGATTTGGTTTATTATCAAGCTCTTCTAAGCTGCACTCAAGCAATGGAGAATGAGGAGGCTAGCTAGCCTATTGCACTGACATGTAGTTAAACAATGGGGAAGGGGTAGTTGTAATTATGAGTTATTTTGAGCAAAGACAATTCTTCTCCTCTTGTAGGACTCTCCTCAAATAATTTTAATCTGTGGGCAACCATGGAATAACACTATCATAAATATGTTCTTGGAATCTCTTGACCAAAGTTTTCTTACAAATTTTAAGCAAGCTTCGCAATGTTTTTTAACATTTGATGCTGCATGAAACCTTCTTTTTTTTTTTTTAATGTTTGCTTGTTTCATATATTTAAAGGTTTTTCCTATATTATAATTATTTTTCTTTATTTCAGGAATAGATAATAGATGCATAATTAAGTACTGAAAACAGCTTTCACTAGTTTCGAAAAACAAAAAAAATTTTTTCTGAAAACACTGAAAGCTGAAAGTGTATAAGCTATACACAGTTATTCAAAACATATGTCGATGCTGGTTATTTTTTAAATCACAGGAGATGAACATTGCTGTTGTGGGATCCCAAGTTGTTGGTCTTGTGCCTTTAAAAGCTATGTTGGACACTGCTGAATATTACATGAATAAGGAAAACCTTTTCATACTAGAGGAGGATCAGAAATTGAGATTGGTATGTTGTTTTTGTTTTTTTGTCGTTGATTTTTTCAGTATTGTTTCTGAAACGAAAATATATGATATTTCCTTTTTTTTTAAATAAAAATATAAAGACTCATTTCTAATCTCTTTATCATTATAAATTAAAAGCTATACTTGATTCAGTTATTCCCATCATAGGAAAAAAGTTGGAAAAAATTGAATTAAACTCTTAATCTGAATATCATCACTTGACAGGGGTTATATCATCATCATTTTTCTTTTTTTCAAATTCTCTCCATATAAAGGTAATCAACAGACTGGGGCTGAATTCACTTGGGGCATTTAGTCCAAAGGAGAGAATAGTTGAGTAAGTATACCATACAGAAAGAGATATGTATGTAGGCCCAATGTATATGTTATTATGTAATTTAGAGGCACATTTTTTGAATTCCTTTTTCCTAATTTAAAGTTGTAAAACCTTTAGTCATAGTTATATTTCAGCACCTTTGATTATTGGGAGAGAATAGTTGAGTAAGTGTATATACATGTAAGGCCTATATATATATATATATAATGTATTTCAGAGGCACATTTTTAAGTTTCTCTTTCCTAGTTTGATGTTGTAAGACATTTAGTTATGGTTATTATATTTCAATATTTTTTTTATATTCTTCACGGGAACAGGTTACAGGAAGTTAATCAGAAATATTCCAATTTAATACAAATGAATTTGTACATTTCTCATCCGTTTTTTTTTTTAGTTGAAGAAAAACCTTTCTCCTTGGTATAACAGGTATATGATCCAGCCTGAGAAAGAAGGGCCACTAGCAAATATGGATGTGAGGGACTTTATTCTGACTATAGGATCTAGATCCCCATCTCCTGGTGGAGGCTCTGTGGCTGCTCTTTGCGCATCACTGGTAATGGGTAAGAAAAAGGAAGTTTATGTTTTTGAGACTAGTCCTAAAAAGAGTCAGTTCCTCAAAAAGCACTCCAGAAATATAGGTATTTCAACTGTTATCTCTGAAATATACGCTTGTTTTTTTATGTCAAATGGCTATAACTTAGCTCAGATATAATAGTTATCTCTGACCAGTTAGCAACTTTACAAAGGTCTTGGAGAATGAAGTTTTGATAATATTAATAATTTCAAATGTTCAAAGTGCAAATTGTGACCCATTTGGACTGGTCTCAAGACATGTACTTCTTTTTTTTGTATGTTTGTTCAAACAGTTGGTTTATTTATAATTTTACAAAACTTGTTTCAAAAATGTTTTTCTTTCTTTCATATGTATTTCCAATACCTAATCAGTTGACTCTTCTTCTTCTTGGGGTAAGGTGGATTGTTGTAAGATGAGGCAGAACTTTTCTTTATATAACTTGTGTTTGAAAGTTTCATTGAAATATTCATACTTTGAAAGTGAAAATTAATTTTAAGGATTGGCTGTTTCTTTTTTTAAAAGGGTGCTGCTCTTGGGTCAATGGTTGGATTCCTCTCGTATGGCAATCGAAAGTTTGAAAGCTTGGACAGCAAAATGAGAACACTTATCCCTCCACTTTATAAAGGCATGAAAGATCTGGTGCCTTTCATTGATGCAGATGCTGCAGCATTTGGAGAATTTATGGTATTCACCTATGAATTTATAGCATTTTTTAGTTGTTGACTTGGTTTCAATCTTTATTTAACATATTGTCTCTTTACAGAACTCTATCTTGAAAATTTGTACTTTTTTCCTTTTATGACAAGTGATGCTAGCTTTGCTGTTACCTTTTCACACTCTTCGATTTTGAGAGGACAGATAAATCAGTTTTGTCTTAGAATGGTTATTATATTTGGCATATGAGGAAATTTTTGTCATCCCATGCATTTTGCATTGCTTTTTTTTTTCTCACCAGCTTGCAATGAAAATGCCCAAAAAGACAGAGGAAGAGCAGATGATGTAAGTTGACATATCCATTCCATGATACCCGTTGTAAAATTCTGAAATATGGCTTTTGGTTATATATACATTTCTTTTCTATTTTTTTTCTTTCCTGGTTGTCTTTGGAAATTTTGGACGTCTTTGGCTGATACAGGCCCTGAGAATTTACTTGAAAAGCCAATTTTTTTTTATAATTAACACACAGTAACGTATCATATATTACAGTTAGGTAGCATTTTATGAAATCAGAAGTGCAAAATTTTGAGCACTAGACTAATTATAGCACATGGAGAGAAGTCTAGGTCCCTGGCGCCAGTGTAAACAAGTAGTCATATTTTTCTCTTGAAGAATACTTTAATGCACTTTAAAGGGCTCATACCTCATATTACTTACAAAACTGGATGCATGAACTCCAAATTCATACATTGAGAGAACTTTATAACGTTGGATAGGAGACAGTTAAATATATTATGATGAGAATTAAAATTAATAAGTTTGAAGAAATTAATCAATCAGAGCAATTTTTTGGCTAGCACTCAGATAAAATAAGTATTATGTCCTATACTAGAGTTTAATTTAACACTGGTCTCTGTCATGCAGGAAATTGGTTCTCATGACTTAGTTATGATTCTTTAGAGCTATATAGGTCATTAATTTTAACTGAGATTATTATTTCCAATGATGACGATTGAGAATTATGCATTAATGCGTTACTATTTGTTACAGTTTTTTAGAAAAACGAATTTCACAGTTAAAAAATTGAGTTATCACTGACTACACTTTTAAAAATTTGACACACAAAAAAAAGATATCATAAATATAAAATATCCAATTGCAAGTTTCTCTCTGTTGAACTTAACATAACTGTCAAGGCAATAAAGATATAAATATAGTGATGTAATTGTGAATGCAAGGAGAGATTAGTTAAAAAAACATATGAGTATCGGTCAGACCCAGGAAAGTTTATAGATAGTAGCATTTATAGAAACTCAAGACAACAGATAGGACTTAATGGAATGACTTCCTTAACAGGTAGCAAACATAATGAAACTACAATAAGTAAAGTGGCTTTCATAGGTTTACATTAATTACATGAGTCTAGAACTTTTTTTCATTTTTTAGACATTCAACCAGGCTAGGGGAAGAAATAATCATCTATTAGAGATAAAAAATCAGAAAGAACAGGATTCAATAAATTTAGGTAGGATTCAGTACGACAGTGGCTTAATAAAGCTCATTACACTGTAATAATATACACATATTTAAATATATTATAATGTTTATTTGTACATTAATCAAATTGTAATTTGTGGAGCCAGCAACGCTCCACTTAACTTGCCATATTTGTATAAGATTGAGCAATCTATAAATTTTTTTTAGCTTGTGATGCAGGTCAAGGCAATCATACTCTCAACAATGTTTCATCCAGTCCTAACTTGGCAGTCTTGTTCAGCTAAAATGTGTCTCTAGATCTCCTGTTCAAAGAACGATCATACTGTCTTTGCCTATTACTCTGTAAAGTGGGATTCATTTCCTTTTTTGTAAGCAAGAGTGCAATATATATAAAAATAAAAAAGGATTAAAAGGTAATCAAAAGGAACGAGTTAATCAGGCTTTTAATTTGGGAAAAAATTTGTGCACTACTTGTTTATATGAAAAGTTTGAACCTCCAGATCCCTTTATAAATTACAAAAAGGAAAAAGGTTGTAAAGTCAGTGTTTAATACAAATTAGATTACCCCTGACAAAGAAAAAGACTGCTGGAATAGGATAAAGGACATTGACTCAGCAAAATTTGGCCCAGATTACTTAACTTTAACTAGAGTCTAGCAAAACCTAATTTTTTCATAACTGTTAGATGTGAAGAATTTATTTTCTCATAGTTGACTGTAAGGCATTTCTTCGTGAGTGAATACTCTTTCTAGAGCACTCAGTTAATCAACAAGCAGCCTGAGAAGCCTGGCCGTAACAAAAGGTCTATCTTGCAGAATAAAAGTGTATTGCCACAGTCAATCAACATTCAACCCATAAATAATGAATACCAAGTTTTCAGAAAATCAAAGACAAAAATGAAGATATACAGATTCTGAAATGCGGGCTTTGAAATAAATTTTGCCATAATTGTAATTAAGAAAATTTTTTTTAGATACTCTTTACCTCTAATTTGACAATTGTAAATTCAATGGCATATTTTCAAAATGCCAATCTTAACTTTAAAGAAAGAGAGAAAGCAATCTCTCAAATCAGTCTTTTGTTTGCAGGAGAGAAGAAGCCATGAAGCAAGGAATGCTTACAGCAGTAAAAGTACCAATATGTGTTGCCCAAATAGCAAATGGCATGTGGCCCCATATGAAAGAATTGGCAAATGTTGGCAATATCAACTGTAAATCTGATCTTCAGGTGAGTTAGAAAAGAAAAAGAAAATTATTTTTATGTCCTTTCTAATTACATTCTCTCTGAATTGAATGCTTTGATGTGTTTCATAGTAAATAAATATTGCAGTGAAAATAATCTATTAATTTCACATCAGCATTCTCTTTTCATTTCAATAAAATTGAATTTAGAAAAAGAACACCATTTTCTGTAAGATTTGTTTGCAGTTGTTTTAGTTTGTAATGCATCTTTTTACCTATACAGACAATAAATTCCAGAAAAGCATTAACTTTGCGAATAAAGTTTTACTGATAGGCTTTATCCAAAAGAGCGACTGAGGCAATGCCAGGCTGTAATACACAAATGATAGCTCCAATGCCCCAGACTAGATTAAAGTCGCAGTCGCTTGATATGGTTTTTGCACCAAGGGAGTTAGAGTGTTTCCAAACGTTTTGGACACATGGACTGCTGCCTCCAGTATGGCTAAACCCATAGATTGTAGTAAAGTTTTGTGATTACTCAAGGCCTAGGTCTAGGTTAGAGATTAAAATCCAGAGTGCAGCCAGTATGTGATGATACAATGACTGTGTTGGCACTGTTTGGGAAAGGGAGAGAGGAGGTGAAATGATTATCAGTCCACAAACTTTTGGATAGCCAAGCCTTTGGTTCATTGCAGAGCACCTAACTCCTGCTACCACCCCTTGCCTTTTCTCCACCTCATCCTGCTCTTAAAAAGCTTGGAGCTTTTGTGTCTATTGCAGTTTTGCATAGCTTATTGGCCCGCACATCACTTTAAGTCACATCTTTATTGACCACACTCCACCTGTTTATGATGCCCTAGTCTAGATGAAGCTACAAAGACAGGTTGGGCAGGGTCCTTTGTTACACAATATTGCCTCAAGCACAGGGTCTCGACAAGTTCATGTAGGGTGGTGAGCTAGGCAGTTGTAGTTCAAGGCCTAACCTGGGGAAGGGGTGATGGTGGTTATGTCTACAGTTGGAGGGCTCATTACAAAGCCAGTGTTGAAACTTAAATGGCTTCATTTTAGCATCGACTAAATTGTGCTGTAACCTTAGGCAAGGAGTTGCTTAACAGCTCGATCTAGATCTAAATTTTACAGGTGCTGTATTTCTTGACTTCAGGGCAAGTCTGGGAAAGATCAATTTATCCATAATAAACTTTGAAAGGATCTACATGGTCATGATGGCTGAGTCAACAAAAACTCATCAGTTTATTTTTTTATAATAAAACTTCAATGGTTTATGGTCGACTCAATAAAAATATCAACTCCCCACAAAGTCAATTCAAGTGAAGTCAGCTGTATTTAAGGTCTTACTAGATCTAATGCGATCTAGCTCAAGTAATGTGAATGTTCTTCTAGACAAATACATTGCATAAATAAATAGATTACATAGGTACATGTTCATCGGCCTCCCTTCTAATTTAATGCCCCTTTCCCTCTCCTAGATTTCTCTTAAAACCCCTTTTTCTCTTTGGCCTTTCTTTGCACTTCCTTCTCTCCTTTGTACTTTTTTAAATGCCACTATTCATAATACTGCATCTATTTTGGACTCATCCACATCTTTGAATGCCTAAACCACAATGGAAGGCCTAATTTTCATTCCATCTTGCTCTACCACTGGCCTACCCTTCTCCCACCTCTACTCTACTCGCAAAAGGGCAGACAGTGATGTTTATTATATTCAGTGTACAGGCTGAAAATATATTCTTGTACATATATATCTATCTAATTTGGCGTAATTTTGTTTTTCAACTGAAGCTCGTAAACAGAAGCCTTGCTTCATCTTGCCAAGCCCAGGGTTGGTAAATTTAGAGGATTGGACCCAAGTTTCTTTATAAAGATCAAAGAGGACATGTTGAGCCCTGGGCCTCATTAGATCTGAGCCTGTTGATATATGATTCACTGTATATCAGATGAATGGAGAGCAAGGACAACAAATGTTTCTCCTTTTGCTTTTAACCTTTTTTCTCCACTAAGTATCATCAAATATGTGTAGCAGTCTGACAAAATGAGTTGAGTTGCGATTTTGCATGATTGACTTTAATGGAAATCATTGTCTAGAGGGAAGAAAACTACTCACCTCTCTATTTGGAAAACTTTCTATAGATATGCAAAAGGTTTTTGTACATAAAGCATTGAGAGTTTTTACTTCTTTCCTTTAATATTTTGAGTTGATGTGATGCAGACCCGCAACTCGACTCATTTTGTCAGACCGCTACATTTATATCCTTGGTGACAAAATATTTAGTAATATAAATTTTACAATGCAGTAGTATTGATACTAGAGATTGTAAGAAAGGATGAATTGAAGGCATATGAAGATATTTCTGATAAATAAAATGTAATATTTAAAGCAGAGACAAGTTTTGTCTGTTTGAGGTTTGCCTGACTCACAATGTCTACAAAAAAGTACAGTATGGTCGATCTGATGAAACTATTATTTTTTAACTTATTATTTTTTTTTTTTTTTGTTTGATCAGGTTGGTGCTCGAGTTTTGGAGACTGGAGTTTGGGGAGCCTATTACAATGTCATGATCAATTTGGCTCAGATTGAAGATAAAGAGTTCACAGACAAGGTAATCCACAATATCTTTGGAGCCCTATTTTGATTTTTAGTCAAGTTTCATCAACTCAAGAGGAAAAAAAATGTGCCTATTTCTTTGGATCATGGAGCATTGACTTTGATCTAAAAATAATAAATAAATTATGCAGATCTATATCCCTTAATGTAAACAAAAATTTATGTTTTGAACTGTAAAAAAGTTCACTCATAGTGAAAATTTTTTTTAAAGATTTTGCTCAGGAGCTACACATTTCACAAAACTTTAGCTTATTAACAAACTTGTTAATGGATACCATTGTCTAAACTGAAGTAACAATAGCTCTCTTTTTTTATTTTTTGTGCTGTGAAATGCAATGATCTTTCTAGTGATTAAACAAACTAAGTTAATTTGTTTTTTTTCGATGGCCAGTTGGTCAAGATCTTGATAAAATATGCAGATCGAAAATTATTTTTTTTCCTTCAAAAATACCTTTCTTTCAATTAACTAAATATTTTTTTATTGATTATTTGGTTTTAATTAAATTATTCAGAAACCTGCAGGTTATTTATTTTAATTGACCTGTCAGATGAAAAGACAAATTTTAAAATCTTTATATGCCTTTCATTTCTTTATAGGTAAAAAGTGACATGGATGCAGCTGTTGCACTTGCTCAAAAAGAGCGGGATGAAGTTCTTAATATCTTAGCAGAGAGAAAGTGAAGAGAGCCTTGAAAAATTAATCAAAAGAAGTGAAAAATTTCTTTAGAAAGCCGTTCAAATGTTGATACCACTTACAGCCTTTTTTCAAAGGATTTCATCATTTGAAATAATTGTATACGTGACAAAAAAAACCAGATATTCTTTTTGTGTTTGCCCTTTTAGAAAGATTTTTTTGGCTAAGTGATCATTTGCTTTTGTAGTCCTCATTTCATAAATTAAAATGTGTAAGCATAATGTGATAGCCTGTATCCTTACGTAATTTTCATGGCAGGATAAAAGCCTTTTATTGCTTATTTTTTTTTAATGTAGATGTGTTAATCACTTCCATAAAAAGTCTCAATAAATCTTGGTAAATAAAAAAATATTCCAAGCAGAAAAGATTGTGTCTCAGTCAGTGAAAATATTTTTAAATTTTTAGAATAATCTTGGCTGTGTGGGCTTATATTATTACTCCATTCATCTTACCACTAATCCCCCATATGTTGTCGTGCATTTAATATCTGACAACTTTTTTTTACCTTTTACAAGACTACATATTTCTTATGCATTTAAATCTTTTTTATTGTATCTTAATTTTTTTTTTCCTGAACCACGCTTACTTACTTTATTCAGTATACAAGTCTTAATTTAAAATTTATTTTCAATATTATGATTGATGAGCTCAAGTTTTGAGTTTATAATCAAAGATGTGTTTTTTAAATTCTGCATTTATTTGAAATTTATTTAGCAAACACAAAAGCCTGATGCAAATTAGATAAGCTTTAAATATCCATAAATAATTTTGTTTTATCAAATCAAAAATTCTGTTTCATGATTGTGTCTTTAATTGTTTGATTCATACAAATGCTCTTTTATACACTTTATCATGTCAAAACCTAGCTGAAAATCTATTCTTATTTTTTTTTTCAGGGTAAGCTGCTAATCAACTCCTTTTTAATTGTCAATGTCATAAATTTTCACCTTATCTTAACAGTTATTGATTTCTTTTTTCGTATAGAGAGAGGTCTAGATTATTTATGTGTTAATTTGGAGATTTTTCGTTGGGGGGTTGAAACACCAATGGAGAGAAACAGATCATCAGTTATGTTTTTTTTAGAAACAGAGTAAGTGATCATTTTAATTAATCTAACTTTTTGCAAAAATTTCTGATCAGCAACTAACTCAAGTCCTCCTAAATTGAAGTCCTAATTCATTTCAAGTGGGCTAAAACTTCAATTTAAGGGGATTCAATTAACCTGTGCTGGACTAAGACTGATTTCAGCATATTTTATTTATCCTGTTCTTTTATGTCATCTAAGGAGTATGATATGAAATGCCCTATTCAGAATATTTTCCTTATGCGGAGGTCTTTCCCATGTTATCTATTTCATATAAAAATTTCAACATTATCTAAAAAGCGAGGGTGTATTTTCTCTCGACATGCAAGCAATAATGGTGCGCATATGAGAGATGCGAATTAAAAAAAAATCATTTAATGGCATCCATCACCATTAGGCTTAGGCTTAGTTGCCTTCTTCGTGTTGGCGATCATTGTCACTTGTGTCCATAACTCTGTATATGTGCATGAGGTGAGTCCATCAACAGCGTGTATCTTTGCCTTCCTCTGCTTCTCATGCTTCCCATCATTCCTGTCGCGACAAGGTGTTCAAAACTTTCTCTTCTCATGATGTGTTAGACAAATTTTGTTTGTCTGTGTATCATATTGATTAATGATCTTTTTGTCTCTCCCTCTCTCAGTATTTCAATGTTGGATTTCTTTGCAGTCCGAGATATTCTTAACATTCGTCTCCAAAACCACATCTTGGCTGTTTCCAGTCTCTTTTGGATTTGCTTGATTAGTTTCCATGTCTCATGTCCGTACATAAGGATTGGTTCTATGCAACACTGAAGTGCCCTCTTTCTAGAGTAGATACCATAATGGCTTTAAATTAAAAGGAGAGATTCCAAATTTGTGGATGTGAAGACCTCAAGTATCTTGCCTTATGTGAAATTTGATATTATCAAACTTGAACTTTTGAGGTGTCACAGCAAATATTTTGAGACCAGAGCCTAATGAAATGGATATTGTAAACGAGATTAATTTTGAGAAAAAATATTCAGAGCATATTCTTTTCTTTCTTTAACATTCACATTTTTTTACAAATTTGAATACCTTTATCTTAATTTCATGTGCTTGCCTCCAGACTAATATATCTTCTCTCCAGCATTGGCCATTGTAAAGCTCATAGAATGGAGTTTCATGTTACCCGACTGATTTGTTCATTTTATCAAAATGGAAGTTGTTATTTTTTTTTTTAAGTAGTCTTGATACATTTTATCCCAAAGAAACTGAAGCCCAGTGTCAAACACTCAAGTTTGGTGCGTTTGTTGTCCCAGTTTTCACATACCACCATTGTCAATGTATGTGTTACTACCGGTACCTGAATCCTAAATTGTGAAGATTCTGTTTAATTTTGACAAACAGCATACTGATATACTGCTTATCTATTTAATTGCTTAACTTTAACTGCTTATCTTTATTGTCTGTATTAATTTCTAATAAGATTAATTTATGCATTGGACATGACATTTGTAACTTATAGTTCATTTTTTATTGTATGTTTAAATACAATTATTCTTATTTTAAATACAGTTGCATTTTTTTTTTCAGAAAAAAAGGGTAGACTGTCTTTGAGATTTATACATACATTTAAAATGATACTTTGTTTTCAGAAACAAATAATATGTTATTATGTACCAAAGATATTATAATATATTTCACTTTTTAATTTTTAACCACACAACAGCCTTGAGCTAAAAGGGTATGTTATTTAAATATGACAATCATGAGGCTTGATGATTCACCTATCTCATGATAAAAAGAATGAAGATGTATAACATATTTTTCGTACAAAGATGGTCATTTTTTTTTAATCAGAAAGCTTACACATGTTTTAGTCTTTCAAATTATGCAGAATTTATGGGATGCAGATTTTTCTATCTTAACATCATGGTTGTAGCTATATTTTTGCATCGCACCAAAGAAAGGTACTGATTATTTAGATGGAAGCTGTCCAAATAAAATATATGAATGTAGCCTGTTTGAATGTTAACACATAAAATCTTTTTTTTATAGAAATTTTGCTTTAAAAGTTTGGACTGAGTTTGCAATCTGCAGGCCTTTCCATGGATGAGAAGCATAATTTTATGCGCATCGTGGCCCTATATAATGGTCAGCATGCCTGTTTTACCCAAAATAAACTTTTTACAAATAAATTTCGGATTTCTACACTTTTGCATTATGGGCAATTGCCAAAAGGTAGACCCCAAAATTGTATCACATTTTTTCCTGTATTTTGAAAAAAAGATTCTCCAGTTACAAAAGGGAAAAGCCCAATTGAATATCAGTGAAGTAATACTCATGCAGAGTTGGAAACCAAGAGCAGATCTATGTAAGAAGAATTGGTCTGTGTCTCTTCACTTGGTTGTGAATGAGCTTAATTTGTTGATGGGTGACCACTTTTTTGACGATTTTGTCATTATAGTTATGTTCGAAATTTATTTGGTTAATTTACACAGCAAGGATGCATCCAAAACGGATTTTTTAAACATAAAGCAGTGCTTCTTATGCATCACACTCACTAAATCAAAATTTATGTATTGATGAGTTAAATTTTTTCGCATAGGCCTTGTAGAAAATAGTTCGCACATAACTATGATAACAGCCCACGTTTTGGCAAACCCTCTTATACATGTATCAGCAATACATGCTATCAAAGGAGAAAGACACACTGTTTGGCATAATTTGAATGGTTCATCCCTATGTTTGTCTTGATATTGGCTTCTTTAAAATTTTTCAAAAATACATGTAATGTATATCAAGGAAGAAAAAAAAATGTAACCTCTGACTCATTGGACTGGTTTTTAAAAAAAAAAACATTTTGAGATATATTTTATAATTTTATAAAATAACTGCAGTGCAGTAAAAGACTTGATATTAGACAATTTTTAGAGCATTTTCACCAAATTTAAATTTTGAATTAAAGGAATCCGTCTTTGGTTTAAGCTCAATGAAAGTTCACTTTGATAGTTTGCTCAAACATTTTCCATTTAAGTGACATAATGTATGTTGATGTGTGCACATAGGGTATATTATTCTTCTTGTTTTTTTTCTTACGTCTTGAAAGATGCAGAAATAACTTAGAGCATTTTTTTTTTAATGTTTTATAAGTTATAAATTTATGTTAAATCTTTAATGTTGAAACATCAAACTTGCTTGTAATATTACAATATCATTTAAATGATATTCTAGTGTATTTCAATATAAAATATGTTATGCTCTTTAAAAATACATATACATCTTATAGTTGTGTCTTAATTCAAGTTTTTCAAAACATACTACATATATACATATTTGTTTTAATCATAGTCGCTTTTATTTCAATTTGTAAATAAATGACTAAAAAAGAAAAAAAAAACAATCTAGTCTATATCTCTATCTCAAATTTGTAATTGAATTGCATGTGATGAAATTTGAAGCCAGAAAAATATTTTGATTGTTCCTTCATTTGCAGTTTTGCACACACAATTTTATGAAATGTGCAATGATTCATGATTTCTTTTATGTGAATTAATTAAGATTCTTATTTTCTGGACTTTTGACTGTGATTGAGTGTTTACTAATGGTAGAGTCTTTGAAATTTCCAACTTATGTGAAAGCTGCTGAATTATTGAATTATGCCATTGTCAAAGAAATATTTATACAAAAATAATGGACAGATCTATGTTTAATTATAAGCAATCATAAATACTTTTATATATCTCTTTTAATTCCAACAATAAATAAATCAGTGCTCAACTTTTTTTGAAAGTCTTTTCAGTGTCAACTGTTTTGAGCTTGAATACTGTGTCTGACTTCACTTATTCTTTACAACCTCGTCCCCCTTTTTCACACTATTAAAATTAAAGAAAAATAAAAACTTGTAAAAATATTGGCAACATGATAAAGACTTTCGCCTATTTTAAGTGATTATGTTGATTTAAGGTCAAATCAA
Source organism: Plakobranchus ocellatus (assembly GCA_019648995.1). Classification (NCBI taxonomy): domain Eukaryota; kingdom Metazoa; phylum Mollusca; class Gastropoda; family Plakobranchidae; genus Plakobranchus; species Plakobranchus ocellatus. Next base: position 1,892,483 of record BLXT01006878.1, on the reverse strand, counting down.
AACTTGGCTAACCTGTATGTAAGAGAGTTGAATTGATAGAAGATTTGGCAATAGCTTGGAAAAATCAAAATCTGTTTGTGAAGGGCAAGCAAACGAACATTTATAAATTTATAAAAGCTGATCTAGGGTCATAAATCATATTACATCAATTTAAACACAAAGGAACTAAATCCATTTTTAAAAAATTACTATAACTTAATCTCAGTCTTTTAAATGCTTTCAAAGGCCTGGAACGTTTGGGTTTTTTTAAATCTAAAATGAGCATGTCATGCTGCCTCAAACTATTTGTACTGCTCTAGATCTCTAGTTTGTCCTCCCTTCCTATATGCTTTGCTAGAAAGTAGAACATTACTTTTCAAGAAGAACTATGTGGCTCAGACGAGCTCAACTTTCATCCCAATTTTCACAGGTAAAATTACTCAGTGTTGCAAGTGTGTGTGTGTGGTCACTGCATACAGCGTGTTATGGTAGCACAACAATAGCAGAGCGCTTAGCCGGCTGGGGTTAGAGATTCAAAACACGCGTCCTCTTAAACAATGGACTTTTTTTTTTCCGGCATGAATGATGGGCTCCTGCGCAATAGTGTCATGGTTGTTAAATGAAGAAAGTCACACAAATTTAGTATCAGCTGTCACCCTAGTACAAAACAGTATATAATTTAAAAAAGAGAAGACACAGTCAAAAATCTAGATGCATCTATAGATGTTTTTTAAGTCATGGCAAGAGGTTCAGATGGACCATTAGAAGTAAATTTTGCACTTGTACAAGCCTGGATCTGCAGGTTGTTTATTGTGTTTTCTCTCTCTCTTTTTTTTTTTTTTACTGCTTTCTTCCCCCTTCAGGCTTAAAGGAACCTCGAACTTCATTTGGGGCCTAGATTAGATTTGCAAATATCGTTTTTAGCCAAGCTTCAAAACATCTCAAACCTGTGGCATTGCGGCTTGAGTTTGCAGGTCTTTCGTTTTTTACAATAAAAACTGTCACATTATTGGTTTAATTTTCCCAATTTATTTATTTGCTGCTCGTCATAATCTACAGCTTTGTTTAATTAGAGAGGATTAAAATTTTGCAACCTATCCTATGCCTATTGACATGAGACGGCATAATGCAAATCATCAAATTTTGAATTGTAATAAAAAATTACTGCATTATGTACAAATGGAAATTAATGTGATTGTGCAAGTGGTTTTATTTTAAAGTTTGTAATCTTTTTTTTTCTTTTTGTAGACGAACTCCTTAAATCTCTTTCCATCACAAATAGGATCTGATTTCTATGTCTAGGCTAGGTAAATGACTTTGCTTGCAGCTTTGAGGCTGCTTGAATCGCAAAAACAAGGTGAGAGCTGCTGACTTCATGGAGAACTGAGGAAACATAATGAATTGACCCATGTTTTGACTTCAGCCAAGGGAAAAATTTCCAACTAAATAAGTAAAAAAAAAATTAAACTTATTAAATTTTGATTTTAACTGCCCACTTGAACATTTGTCTGGCATTCAATCTTTGGTTGCAAACTTCAGTAAAATTAATTGTATATATTAAAGATAAGTGCCTGACTTGAAACTGCTTTGAGATGTAATTCAAGCAGCGATAAATATTTCATAAAACATTGAATGCTCCACAAAAAAAAAATAATAATTACAAAATAAAATGCATATCTATATTTAGCAAGGATAGCAAATGTCAAATTTTCATCTTTAAGAAGTTTGAAAATCAATAAATTAAAAAAGGATAAATGATGGAACTTTTTTTTTGTCAATAATAACAGACTAAAGTTAATAAAAAATACTACAGCTGCAACTCAGAAAAATAAATGGTGTTTTAAACAAAAGGCAATTTTATTTTTTTCTTAAGAAAAACATGATAGACATCATTTGAAGAAGTAAATTACAAAGATTGTATTTTTGAGGAAGCATTGGCTATGTAACATATATTGCAATAATAATTTACAATTTGGGGCTTACATAAACAAGAAACATCAGATGAAATAGAAAACAGCTGAAGGCTGATAAAAATTTACACTTACTCAGAGGTAACGCATGTGCTATGATGACAGTTCATACATGTGTCTTAAAATATTCATGCAAGATTTGCCAATAAACTTCTTGTGACGCCAAAACTCCAAAATAAGCAAATCTTGGCAGAGGCTTGATTTCACAAAAATATCTTGAATACAATATATGAAATGTCACATCCTCCATGCATCAATTCAAGCTTTGGAAGAAAGCTTTTTACCAAATAATGACAGACATGGTTTTTTTTTTTCACAAAAATGTAAAAACATTAATCTTGTGCAGCAGCTAACTTTAAGATACATGATTATGACAGTTTATTAAAAGTTCAAACACATTTGAAATTTGAAAATAATGAATTAAATCAAGTTTCAGCACACACACACAGAAATATTACAAACAACAACACGCATGCGCAGAGTTTAATGCCTCTCGGTAATAGGTTACATAAAGAGCTTGGAATCTGAGAAAATCCAGATTAATATTAAAACAAAAAAATAAGCAAAATACACATAATTATTTTATAATTTGTGAATTGAGTTGTAGTAAAACATCCTAAAATTCAAAAAGGCCGTGATTTGGGAAGATTAGCAAACACGACATTCATGCCTTTAAAATAATTGTTATTTTCAAGTTGCCATCTGGTTTGGATCAGAATATTATGGACCAATTCAAGTGCTTTCTTTTGACACCCAAATTTTAGGGCTAATGACTCTGGCTGATTATTAACTTTTTTTTTTTAAAACATCATTTAATAAGGAACTATCTCTATTAAGCGATGATGAAGGGTTGCGTGAGCACAATCTGTCCCTATGGTTTTCTTGTAAATTAGAAATATTTTAAAAAGTAGCAATTTGCCAAGAAAAAAGGTAAAAAAAAATTGCCACTGAAAGTTGCTACAGTTTTTGTAATTGCTAAAAATGCCAAAAAAAAAAACCACAAAAAAAACAATGCAGATAATTTAATTCAGGACAACTCTTTAATGCTTTATTTTTATACATGTAAAAGATTAAAATCACAATTTAGAAATAGTTTACACTAAAATAAAATAAATATAACTGTCCATGCTTTCTCTCTCCCTTTCCTTTTTTAAAGTAAAATCTTATGGCTTTGTTGAAGTGACTGATGAAGCCTTGAGGAAAAACATGTAATGCAGTCATCTAGTTGTCCACATTTTTGCAAATGTACGCATTTTCAGCCTTTGTGGAATTTTCCGCATAATGTCAACTTCAGAAAAAATGTATATTTTCAGTCTTCCGCAGTAATATCACAGGAAAAAAAAACACACACAGGTCATCAACAGCTATTTTCTGCAGATATTGCCATTTTCTGTTAGCCACAATAATATCCCTAAGTACAGGAGAAAATGAAAGTGCATCGCTCATCAATCTTAACCTTGAGTGAACACTGGCTTACCAATTGCAGAGTACTTCTCCTCGTTTACATTGTCTGCTTTCTGGGTTACCTTACACAGCAGTTTGACCTACTTTGTCTGTGGAGGCCTGCCTCCAAGCACGGACACCAATTGATGTTTCTACAATATTACTTGTTAGTGGAACAGATGACTACTGCAATATCTGTATTTATGTTGCATTTATGGATGCACATCTGGATATGCCAGAATCCAGAGAAAGTAACAAATGTGTAGATTTTTTAACTATAATGAACAAAGAAAGCAGTGGTATTCCTACTGTACAACCCTGTGCACTTGATTTAGAACATTAGGAATAATTGAATGACTGAAAAATCCCAAATGTTGGAATTTTCTGTGCCAGGATAGGAAGACAAATTATGAGCAAAGTGGTCTGACTTGAAAGACATGTAATTCAGAGAGTCAGTCACTTGTTAAATTGCCAAAGATTTCAATCACATCCATCAGCCCTCAAATATTGAGAAACAGAAAGTTTCACTTGCTTTAATTTAAATGGTTTTTTTTTTTGTGAACAGACAAGTTCAACTCTCAAAACTTCTGTACATTGATCTTCTAAGCGGTCTGAAACTGCAGCCTTCCTTGATATTGTTGTATCATTGTGGAAAGTCTTAAACACAAAAAGTAAATTTCAAGCAACACAGCTTTGTGATCCTGACCACCAAGCCATTCACACTATTGACAACACCCGGCTGGTGAAAGAATTCTCAACCTTTTGCATCAATGGGCACAACCTGCACAGAGCATGAGTCCTCATAAGGCCAAAGAACATACATTAACCAGAGATACTGCTAAGGCTCTGAGCTAGACATGTCGTTGCCTAGCAGATTTGACCAGGTATCTGTTGCAAACAGAAAAAGCACACAGGCATGCTATATTTAATTGAATTTCTTTCAACAAGATGATTTAGAAAGGTATTTTGGCCACTTCCACATGTCTGCAGGCTGCAACTTCTATTTGTCAGTGGAAGATGTTCTAAGTACTCATGCAATTGATACAACACAGTTCATGTTACAACAAACTCATGATGACTTGGATACAATCACTCCTTAATTGCAGTCTGTGTAATAAAAAGCTAACAGAAGCAGAATTAGTACTTTTAGATGATTTGTCACAAGAAGCTTTCAGTACAAGTCCTGATGAAAAGCTGAGTTTGTACTACATTGTTTGCTACATTTCTTCAAAGTACAGAGAAATGGCCAGCGATGAACTTGCAAATATTCCAGAAAGTAAGCATGTGCAAACATTGAATCGTAAAGGGCTGCAGTCACTTTGTACAAATCTGTTCAATCTCTCCCTCTCCTGGCCTATGTCTTTTTTACCAAGACTCTAGAGAAGCTCTGTCACAACTGCTTTATAAAGATCTTGGTAGATTTTCCTCAGAAACTTGATTTGGAGCTTAACAACCAGAAACCAGTACTTGCAAGCATTGCAAGCATCTTTATGAAAAGATTCACCTGCTACCAAGCCACATCAATGAGGGACAGGATAAACGTAAAATAGCCAAGTTATCATCAGCAACAAATAAACAGTAACATTGAGTATTTCTATAGTTTTATGTCACTAAGACAAGCACTATGTTTGTTTTACTGTTAACTGTTATTTTGATCTGGTCTCTATGCCTATATCAGCGTTATCTTGTTTCAGATGCCTGTTTGATGGTGAGGTGACTGATCTTTTGCTTGATGCAATAAATAGATATGCTTAAGTACAAGTGCAGAAACACATCCTATCAACTCGACATTTGATGTATTCAAAGCGGACAGATTTATCTAAAGAGGAGTTGTTCAAGTTTCTTGCTGTCCTTACAGCAGTGTGTATGGACGAACTCGGCCAACTGGAAGACTAAAGAAGTGAACACATGGCTTTATATACACCATTTCACAGCCAGATGTTCTCTCATGTTTGCTTTGAAATGATTTATTTACCAATGTTGCATATTTTAGAGCCAGATTCTGAGGGAAAGTAAAAATTGAGACCTTTGTTAGTCTCTTGACCAACAACTACAATAATGCTTTTACGCCACATGAAAACCTCTCCCTCGACAAGATTAATGTGGGATGGAAAGGCCTCTGGAAATGCAAACAGTATAACGCCACCAAGCCTCACAAATATCATATATTGAGTTTTGACCTCACTGAGAGTTCAACAGGCTATGTTCTGAATGTGCTTACCTACTACAGTAGGGGCACGTCATATGATCCAGAAACAGACCAGAACTAAGGACATGCCATAAAGATTTTTAATACACTCCTCAAACCCATTGGAAAAGGTTACCATGTCTTTGCAGATCGTTATTACACCACCAGAGCACTAATTGACTACCTCATCAGCAAAGACATATACTGATCTGGCACAGTACAAGTAAACCGAGTTGGGTTTCTCCAGAAATCAAAACAATGAGGTTTAGCCACATGGAATCCAAACATTGGATGATGGAGACAGACTCCATCTTTTGTCTAGCATGGAAAGCTAAAAAAGCCAAAAAACCAGCCTCTACAAAAGCTTGTGCTGACTTTAAAAATAAAGGAAGAAAATCTGTGCCATAATCTATTGATTGCTACAATCAAAACATGAACATGAACGGGTGTGATTTAGCACACCAGATAGTAAGTTACTTTGGCCTTCAGAAAAGAAGGAGCTTCAAATGGTGGAAAAACATATTTCACTGGATGTTCAAGATCACCACCAACAATGCTCAAAAACTCTATGTTCTGACTCGTCCACCTACCACTAAGAAGAAGCTACTTCAACTGAAGTTTTTCAAACTTCAGTGCATAGAGCAACTCGCAGAAGCAGCAGCTGAGCTTGCACCGAACAATGCAACAGTGAATACCTCTCGTGGTCGCCCAGGATCAAACCCTGTGGGAAAGTATGAGTAAACCAAACACGTGATCATCTATACCATAGAAGACAGAAGATGCAGAGTATGCAGTAGGCTTTGCATGTGAGGGATGCACTGATCAGCTACATCTTCACCCAAAACATTGTTTCAAGATCTGGCACACACACACAGGCCAATCTACCAAACTAAAAATTCAGCCAAAAAAGGAGAGAGTAAATTGTACATAATTTGTAAATATTTTCAGTTGTTATAGATGCATTTTCATTTTAAGTTTGAAAATGGTTATGGTTGTACCTGGCTAAGGGAGAGCCGGAAATTTTAATTTTTTTCTAACATATTTTAGTCTAAGGAGCCCATCACAAAAGCTGATGCTATATGCTTCAATTTAGACATACAGCTTCAAGAGAGGTACCATTTTGTTTTTAATTAAATTCCCTATCTGTTGGAGACACAGCAAGATACAAGAGGATTATCCAGCATTTAAAGAGATTAGAAAAAGTTTTTTTTTCAATTGAATTTTTTTTTATAATGTTATGAATTCAAATCAATGTTCATGTAATGTATTATCACAATATCAAACCAAAAGTATCATTCTTGAAAAGTGCATTCAATTTCCTTCAATTTGATATATTATACATGTATACTATTCTTTGTGGTTAGTAAATAAGAAAGCTATTGAAAAGTTATGCTAAGTATAAAAAAAAACGGTACATGGAAAAAACTCACCGAAAACAGAAAAAAAAAGGAAAGAAGCTTGGATAGAATCGTTGTACACCAAGAGAAAACTCTCCTTAAGCTGAAATTTTTATCAAGCAACAATGTATCAGCTGAAGCAGTTTATGCTGAGGTTTCAGTCAAAAGAACCTCTAATTAACCACCTTCTGCTTCAAATGTCCAGCTAGTGTTTGGTAAAGCTCATGGTAGCAAAACATTCAAAGGAACATCTGCAGGAGATCCGAAAATTCTGAAAATTCTTGACCTCTCAGAGGAACTGCTTAACCAAAATGAGGATGATCGAGATTGCTGTTTTCAATGGATGGACTCTGTACAGGCACAGAGGAGGAAAAAAATGACTTTTATAAGTTTACAAGAACATTGTTGCCAATCTTGTCTTTAGAGATTCTGTCGCTGTCACTCAAAAAAGCAAAGACCTTGCACGACTCACGGGGCAGCACTTTATCTATGAGCTTTCCCCGACCTGCAAACAAACTGCACCCACAGAAAAGATAGAAAGTATGCTACAAAAGAGGACAATGCAGAGATACTCGCTTCCAGTCAGCCCGGACTGTGTCTATGTGAATGCTTCCAGCTGTACCATACCTAGGAGGCATTCTAATGTCCTAATCAGCCCTAACTTTTGGGAGCTTTGAATAAACTCAGCACCAGTAAAATATGTATCTATTGACTGAACTATTTGAAGTATGTATTCTTTGACTATTTTTTAATGCCAAAAGATTTCTAAAAGCACTTTCAGTTCTAATGTTAGTACCTCATGTGAGGGGTAGATCTAAATAGAGATACATTCACCAATCTCTGATGATTTCAGAATGGACGAAGAAAATAACTCAGACTTAGATCTAGATCTATCTTCTGATGAATTAGATTTTTCACAGCGTGAGGAATTAGATGATGTTAGTGGTTCTGAATTTAGTTCTAGTGAAGATGAAAAAGAATTTAGATCTAGAGGGTCCAAACCCATGGGTTAGAAGAAACTGTCTTGAGGATCAGGGCGTTCCAGCGTTTAGTTTTGATGAGACTGTTGGTCCCAAGAACGGGCCACCTCCTGCCTCTCCACCTATTGCATATGTTTATCTATTTCCCACCATGGATTTTCTAACCAGTATTGTTACTCACATAAACAACTATGCCACAAACTTTCTTACTAACAATAGAGACAACTTGGGACAGCACTCAATCTGTTGTAAATAGAGGCCAACCACCAAAGAAGAAATCACTTTTTTGCCATCATCATCAATATGGGACTTATAAGAAAACCAACACTCTTTGCATACTGGTCTACATCAGACTTGCAACTAACTCCTTGGTTTGGTAAAGTAATGCCAAGGATTGCAGAAATTTGTTCGCCTTACTTGAGTCAATTTACCTGGAGCAGGTCAACAAGGATATAATGCGTGTGCCTGATTCCAACCAATAATGGATCAGTTTAACACACAATCTAGACATCATTTTACCCCACACCAAAACCTTTCAATAGATGAAACCTTGATAAATACAAAAAATCGTACACAGCTTATTCAATATCTTCCAAACAACCACCACCATAAATGGGGGATCAAGCTCTGGATGCTTTGTGAGTCCCTCACAGCTTACGTGTTGGCATGTTTTGTATATAGGGGCAAGCGTGATAGGCCACAGGCTGATGATGGATGGGGTTTAGCCCATAGGGTTGTTGTGATATTATTGCAGATGGGAAACTATTTGAGAAATGGGTATCATGTGTTTTTTGACAATTTTTTAACTGGTGTTGCGCTGCTCAAAGAACTTTATAATTCAAGAACTTAATCTGCTGGAACTATCAGACAGAAAAGTAAAGGCCTGCCAAAAATTATGAAAAAAACAATTACAACCAAATGAATCATCCTTTTTTTTAAGACACGACTTTTTAATGGCTCAGGGATGCCAGTGGCCTCTGACAAAAAAGCAGGAAACTTATATAGTAATACATAGTTTTCTCAAACCTGTAGTTAAAGTATAATTGACTTTTAAGTCATAACAAAAAGGCAAAAAAATCGGAAATCCTGTTTAAATCTGAAAACTGGCATCCCTGTAATGGCTATATCATTCAGAGAAAAAAAAAAAACAAAAGAGACTGGTCCTTTTTCTTTCATATATGTCAGCAGCAGAAGTTAACAGAGGTAGAGGCATGTCAAAGGGTGAGGGGTATGGGGATAGGGTGGCTTCATAGGCAACCTAATGTGGTATTGGACTATAACAGCAATATGAGGGGAGTGGACCAGTCAGACATGATAAGAGGTGCACTGTCAAGCATTGGAAAAAAGCAGTGTTTAAGCATTTTGAATAGAATGTTTGTCAATGTATACATTCTGTGGAAGGTGAATACTTCTGCTCAAAAACCACTGATTAGGTATAAATTCTATGTCAAGCAGTGGAACAGTTGGTGGAGGACTATTTGAGAGGTAGAGAGGCAATACCAGACAGGAGGGAGAAATCTGAGGTTGTACTGATCCCTGACAATAAAGAGAAGGACTGCTGTGCCTGCCCGGATTGTAAGCATGGTGAGAGAAAAGAGTACCCAGGGTTGCTCATAGTGGCCAGAATCTTGACTTTTAGTTGCCAACGGTGCAAGGTAATTAATTACCTTGCAGGGAGCGTGCGAGGCAGCAAGCCCCTCAAGAGAGAAGCTTATTGGGGTGGGATGGGCAAGGGCGAGGTGCCTGAATTAGCGATGCCACGACCCGGTCAGTTGAACCCCTGCATTTATTATGCTCGGCCGCTGATGAAGTCACAAATTTTGTGAATTTCTTGTTTTTTTATTATCTATTTACAAACCTTATTATCAAAGCACACTTTCACATTGGATATCATATTAAAGCTTTTTTCCTTCACTCTCCAACGGTATAAAGTTTTAAGTTATATTTTAATTAGAAAGATTCACTTCAATTTTACTTTGCGTAAAATGTGCCAGAACGCTTAAGTTTTTAGACGTTGTTTTTAATTTTTAATTTTTTTTCAAATGATCATCACCACTTTTTTTTTGTTTTAAAATAACATATAGTTTGGGGAAAGCTTAAATCTAATGTATGAAAAATTTTGTAAAGTTGATCCGAAAATCAGATTAGCTATGGCAGAGTAGAGGTAGTAAAGCATAATCAGTATAGCATTCGTATGTGAAGAACGTGTAAAAAAAATGTATCCGAATTTAGTGTTTTTAGTTGGTTTTCTTTAAATTGAAATGCGAACTTTCCACTTTTACTAGATTTTAGCAGAATATGTATTTATCTCAATACAGTTCACTCATAATAAAAAATTATAAATATTTCAAGAACTCCTAATAGATTTTTAAATTGAACCACTGGACAGTCATGGCTCATACTATTGAACAGCACAACAAATGTGTTAATGAACTGTGTAGACTTGGTTGCAATCGTTCATGGAATCGAAAGCAAAAAGATTCGAGAAAAAAACATTTCTCTGCATTTATGAAAAAGATGACATATTTTTAACATGTGATATAAATATTGACGATGATATTCCTAGCAAGCATTCAACAACATTGTGTTCTAAGTTATTTTAAATTAAGAATGATAAAGAAAAATAAGAGTGATGGAATGCTTCAAAGTTTGAAGGATATTGTATCTACAACTGCACAGGTATGGATTGAATATGACTCAAAGATCAGTATTGAAAACTGTTTCATATGTGCCAAGCATCAATCATTTTCATTCGGCTCAAGGAAAAACGTTGCTACTCTCTCTTGCCCTGATGTAAATCCACA